>CM062618.1:29054545-29342045 GCA_025617555.3 Puccinia polysora
TGAGCTGTGAATTTAAAATTACCCATTTCTTTACCATTATTATTATTTTTACTATGAAGGCTAGGTTGAGTTTTTCTTTTTTTTTGGAGGGACAAAATTGATTTTTTTTTAGTTAGAGAAACAACAAAAAATTGGTTCTATTATGTATTTGAAAGGTATTTATTTTTCATTTATTATTATTATTATTATTTTTGAAGAGTGGATCTGGTTTATTCATTTTAAGGATAATTTTGGTTTGAAAGGATAGAGTGTGTGGAAATCTTGGAGTAACGTAGGGCAGTTGGTAAGATTAGATTGAGGTTCCCAAGTGGTGCGCTCCTCATCATTTTGAAAGCCTTTACATTCAACTAAGTAAATTAATTTACCCCTCTTAAGTCTTGAGTAAAGTATCTGAGACACCTCCTATTCCTCTTCCCCATCTATTCTGACTGGTTCAGTTAGTGCCTGGTGCCTGGAGGACAGTGAGTTGTCCTGATATGGCTTGAGTAAGGAGGAGTGGAACACAGGGTGAATAGTGGACCACTGTTGAGGAAGTCAAAGTTTAAATATATTTTACCCAATCTGTTCTGTAATTAAAAAAGGACCTAACCATTGCTCTGAAAGCTTATGAGCCGGAAAATTAGTTACAATATTTTTAGAAGAGAGCCAAACTTTTTTCCCAACAGCAAATGAGGCAGGAAAATCACTTCTTTTTAGGTTAGCATATCTTTTATAGGTTTCAATTAAATTTTCCAATTCAACTCCTAGTTTTTCTATTCTGGTGAAACTGGGTTATTTATTCGCTGGAAGGTTGGTTTCCTTCTACATGGAGGCTTTAAAAGTTGGGGTGACAACCCTAAATGGTGAAAAAGGAAGATTTCTTAGTAGAAGTATGGGTGGATTTATTGTAGGCAAATTAAGCAAGAGGGTTCCAGGTATCACAGTTGTCTTGGTGATAACTGAAATACATCCTAAAAAATTGTTCTAGGACCCTATTCACCCGTTCTTTCTGGCCATCTGTATCAGGGTGGTAAGCTTTGGAGAGATTTCTTTTTATCTGTAATTTTTCAAACACATTTTTTCAGAAAGAGGAAACAAATAAAGATCCTCTGTCACTGAAAATGTCTGTTGGGAGTCCATGTTTAGTAAAGAAACGAGAGATTAGCAGGTTACAAAGGAGATATCATTTCCTGTTTTAATAAAGAGAGACATCTTTTAAAAACAATCAACTACCACAAGGATTGAGTCAAATCCATTGGACAATGGCAGCTGTAAAATAAAGTCCATAGAGAGTGAAGTCTAGGGAGCATCTGGAATTGGTAGGGGTTGAAGGAGTCCAAATTTCTTGTGGTGAATGGGTTTGTTTCTGCTGCAGAGGTAACAAGAAGAAACATAATATTTGATAAAGTGAGTCATATTTTCCCAATGGAAATCTCTTTTGACTAGATCAATTGTTTTTTCTTGTCCAGGGTGAACAAAGAGGGGAGAGTCATGTTGTTTTCAAATTACTTCAAGTTGGAGCTGTTCATCTTCTTTGGGGATTGCTATTCTATTTTGGAAGATAAGAAGACCAGTGTCTGGATCTATAAGATAGATATTTACTTTTTCCTTTTTATGTAACTTCTGAATAATCTGCTGGGTTGATTTTTTGGAGATCTGGGATTGAATAAAGTTTTCCAAGTTTCCATCAAACTGTTTTGTGGAAATGAAGAAAATTCTAGAAGGTTCAAAGTCAGTCTGTTTCAAGAGTTGTTTGACATTTTATAGGTTCTTTTCTGCATAGGGAATCCCTCCCTTGGGGTAAAAGTGGTGTCACTGTGACAAGACATCAGGCAAAAAGGAGTGCTTCCCGGGTCTGTAGGATATAGTAAAGTCAAATTCAGACAAAGAATCAGACAAAAAATCTTGTAAACAAGTCAAGACTTTAGAGGTCATAAAATATTTCAGAGAAAAATGATCAGTGAGAACTTCAAAAGGAGATGGAAGGCTGAGGAGGTAAGCTCTCCAGATCTTTATAGCACATACAATGGCTAAGAGTTCTTTATTGTGTATTTCATAGTTCAGTTAGGCACTTCCTAGTTTTCTTCTGTAAAAAGAAATTGGGTTCTTGGACCCATAAGGAGATCCTTGGGTGAGGAAAGCCCCTAGGGCATATTCACCAGCATCAGTCTCCAGAAATGTTTGCAAAGAAAAATCAAAATTTCTGAGGATAGGAGCCTTTGTAAAGGCCAGTTTGAGGTTCTCAAACTGCTGCAGGGCCCCTGGGGAACAAGGAAAGATGGGTTCTGAACAAGTGAGAGCAGTGAGGAGATAGACCTTTCTGGAGTAGTTATTGATAAACCTGAAATAAAATTAGAAAAACCCAAGAACTGCTGCAAAGCCTTTTTGTTTGTTGGTGCTTCCCAATCCAGGATCTTTTGGAACTTGGAGTTTTCAATTTCAATACCATCCCTGGAGATAAAGTAGCCCAAGTGTTCCACAGACAAGGCATGAAATTCACACTTAGAATTTTTTGAATATAAGTTGTTCTTCCAAAGTCTACCTAAGACTTCACACCCATGAGCTGTATGTTATTGTAAGTTCTTGGAAAAAATAAGGATGTCATGAAGGTATAAAAACACACAGATGGTTAGAAGTTCTGCAAAAATTTCATTAAAAAGACATTGAAAAGAGGCAGGAGCATATGTTATTCCAAATGGAATGACCAAATATTCAAAACTCCCAAACTGAGTCCTGAAAGCTATAAGATTTTCATCCCCTTCTTTGATTCAAATGAGATTATAAGCACCCCTGAGGTCAATTTTAGAGGAGATGGTAGAACCATAGAAGACTGTTAATAAGTGAGTCATTGGAGGAATAGGATACTGTTTCTTTCAAGTAACTGCGTTAAGCTTGCAATAGTCAACACACAATTGCAAACCAAAATCCTTCTTTTTCACAAAGAGGACAGGTGCACCAGTGCTTGAAGTTCTGGGGCAAATGAAACCTTTCTCTATATTTTCCGCTATATAGGCTTTTAGGGCCTCCTTCTCATGGTGACTGAGGGAGTAGATAGGCCCAACTGGAGGCAAAGGACCTTCCAATTTGATAAGGTGGTTTTAAGAATGGTGAGGAGGGATTTAATAAGCTTTAAAAATAGAAAAATCATCCAAAAAGGCATGGTAATCTTCCGGAACTCTCTCCATCACAGTCTCAATTTTATCAGTTTCCTCATCTTCATCTAGGCCTTCTGCAGTAGTCTGCTTTGGGCCAGATTCAGAAGTGAAAATAATCATATGCAGTATTTGAACAGATAGATCATCCTCTGTATCCTCCAAGAATTTTAGAGAATTTCCAAGGAATATCCTATTCACAGAAGTAGTTGTTGAACTCAAAGGGAAGTGTTGTGATTGCAAAGATTCTGGAAAGGGAGGAGGAGAAGTGACCTTCAGGTTCACTTGCAGAAGGTGAGTAGTGGACAAAAAGAGTTCAACAGAAGGGTAATGATCCAAAGTTGGTTGGTGCCTTGGGGTGATCAATCCCAATTGAAAATTTACCTTGGCTTCCAGAAAAGGAGGAAGCAATACCTGAAATGATATCTTCTTTTGGGGGAGTATCAATGACCAAGAAATCCCATTCTAAGTTGGGAAAGGAAGGTAAGGAAAACTTGAAGGAAACCTTGTGAGTAATTTCCTGGGAAGGCAAGTCAGAAGGGCTGAAGGTAAATAAGAAAATGGGAGTGGTCAGAGGTTTAAGAGGTAGAGAAAAATTTGAAACCATAGCTTTGTAAATAACAAATTGAGTTGCTCCAGAGTCAATGTGTACACTGTAGGCCTGATTATAAAGCAAACAAATCAAAGATAATTTTTTATTAGGGAGATTTGATGCTTTACCTTCCAAAGTATGTACTCAAATATTGGAGGGGTGATGGTCATTGAGTACCACATTTCCATTGCCTAGTCTTTTCCCTGTTTGTGTTTAGCAGGAATGGGTTTCTGGCCAGGTTTGAAATCTGGATTTTTTCTGCAGAGGCTAAATCTGTGAGCACCTCAACAGTAGTTACAAAAACCCTCTTTTTTCTTCTAGCCTTTTCATCAGCCTTGAGGTATCCATCTTCACCTACGTTGGGATTGGG
Source organism: Puccinia polysora (assembly GCA_025617555.3). Taxonomy (NCBI): domain Eukaryota; kingdom Fungi; phylum Basidiomycota; class Pucciniomycetes; order Pucciniales; family Pucciniaceae; genus Puccinia; species Puccinia polysora. The sequence continues at coordinate 29,058,639 of CM062618.1, forward strand.
ACAGTAGGTTGGAGCAGGATTAGTGAGGGGAGCCTCTGCTTTTCCCTTGAACCTACCTTGGTGGCTGGGCTGTTGAGGTTTTGGAGGAGCTGGAAAACTGGGTCTAGGTCTTGTGGACCAATGGGAGTAGAAATACTTCTCCTGGACCCTTTCATGGTAGCAAGTATCATACTTAAGGACAATATCCATTAGGTCCTGAAATGTTTCTTGAGGTCCATCATAACCGGCTAGTTGGTCCAACAGTCTGGCTGGGATTCCCTGTCTGAAATGAAAGAAAAAAGCTTTGTCACACCATCCAGAGACCTTAGTCATAAGTTTCCTGAACTCAGTGATGTAGTTAGTTGCATAACCAGTATCCATCATTTTAAGAATGGTTAACTATTTTTCAGTGCATTGAATCTCCAGACAATCCCCCAAAAAGGGTGTGGAGTTGCTGAGTGAACAAAAACCAGGAGTTAAGCAAGAATTCTGGTTCATGATTAGCAATGTGAGCAAGGTAGGGTTGAATCCATTGACTGGCATTTCCTGTAAGGTAAGAAACTGTAAAAAATAATTTTTTCCTGTCATTAGCAAAAACACTCTCATCATTAGCAAATATGAGTTCACAAGCTTGGAGTGAAGGTCTAAGCTTGGTTGGGTTTGTCCCATCAAATTTTTCTGGGGAATTAATGGATGGAGATTCAAAGTTGGAAGAAGGTTGATGGTCAGCAGGTCTAGAGAGATTTTTCATTGCAGTGGTCATTTGCTGAAGAATGCCCAGCATAGCAGGTTCAGTTGATGGGCCCTGAGAAGTGTAAGGAAGGTTAGTGGCTAGGGAAGGTGAAGGGATTGCTGTTGTATTAGAAGTTGGGCTAGGATTACCCTCTGGGGAGGGTGAATCCAAGCCACTGAAGATTCTGGAATCAAATCCTGCGTCGTCATCCTCATCATCTTCTTCATCTTCTACTGGAATTTGGACCAAGGTGGCAGCATAGGCAGGGGAGTCCAAGCCATGGTAGTCTGGGACTGGGGACTGTCCTGTAACTCTATGGAGGCTTGAATTGTCAGAAGAAGGAATAGTAGAAAGATAAACTTGGGGGATAGGATCCAATAAGCCAGTGTCCATAGGACTGGAAGTGGTAGCCGCTGGTGCTGGTAAGTTGGAAAAGGTTCTACCTGTTCCACAAGCTCTGGGGGTAGAAGGGTCAGTAGGTTCAGTGATGCCTCTTCCCCTGTAGCTTCACGTGACAGCTGAGCTAGAGATGTGAGAAAAAAGAGCTCATTGTGGAGGCATTCTTATCAATAAGAATAGAGGGTTAGCCAAAGAAGTTCTTCACCTAAAACAAGAAAAAATGATTGAAAAGATTATGCCCCAATGAAATTAAATATTGGTTGAATCAGGTGTCAAAGCTGGCTTCAAAGGCATTGAAGCAAGGTTTCAAAGCTGGCATTGAAGCGTCAAAGAAAGGTGTCAAAGTTTTGAAGCTGGCTTCAAAGCGTCAAAGCCTCCAAGTGAATTGATCAAGGTTTTCAAGCGTAAAAGCAAGGCGTCAAAGTTTTTGAAGCAAAAACGTCAAAGTGTCAAGGTGGGGCTTAGACAATGGAAATTTGGGGTTGAAAAAGGGGATTTATAGAAAGATAAGGGGTTCAATGAAAGTGGCCACAAATTCAATAGCCAATTCAAGGTTGGGAATGATAGTAAAGAAAACAAAAATTGCCACAAATTAAATAGCAAGATTTGATGCTGTAAATAGGGTAAGGATTGTTGGTGGGGAAGAAGGTATTGTTGGGGAGAAAATCAGTTTGATGTCACAAGGGCTGCTGACATGCAAGCAGGGCTTGGCACAAAGGGGAATCTACTCTCAGTAGGATTGGGGGCAAGGATATTGGAAGATGCTAAAAGGAGCACAGTAAGATTGAATTGAAGATAAGTTGATGATGAAACTTGCAGGGATGGATTCCTATTATGAATTTGTCAGCTTACTAATATGTACATGGCAATCTTTCAAAGTAACAAAAACAGAAAATAAAATAAAAATAAAATGAATAAAATATTAGGGAGTAGGAAATCTGTAAATATTACTGCAGAAATGGATTCCCCACTCAAAACAAGGTTGGGTCACTCACTGACCCCACCCTTGCAATATAACTCCTTCTTGTTTTAAATAATTAAAGAAAATTGACCAAAAAGTCACGGCACCAATATTGCACCTTTTGGCAAATTTAACATTTCACATGTATTGTCACATATGGGTTTCACACCTAAAATTCAGTCATAATTGAGGTGTTGTGTATATTTGAGGAGTTACATATGGAAATGTGTTATGTCACAATTCCCGCGCGCAGCCCCGCGTCCCTATAAAAGCCCTATAAATCACCCTCCTGCGTACAGAAGTCCCGCGCGCAGCCAATTTTGCCATTCACGCAGCGGATCCTACCCCATGCGCATCTGAATGGACTGATCCCAGTGTTAGGATCCGTTGTGACAAATCTGAAAGCAGGTCCCGCTCACAGGAGCTAAAACCTAGTAAGGTTTACCTGGCATATGTAATAAGATGACATATGAATTGAAAATGATCTAAAAACCTTGAAAAATTAATACAAATATTATATAATTAATTCAAAAATATTTTAAATAATAAATCAAATATTGAAGGTTATCAAAAAACAGACAGATCCTGATCTTTGAAGACCAGAAAACACTACAAAGAGTGGCTGTAAAAATTATTGAAAATTACCCAAGTGCTCATCAGATGATTGAAAATCAATGAATATCCACATCTGTCTACTTCAAATCAATACAATGTTAAAAATGAAGGATAAGTGCAGAATGGCCAGAATAACGCCATTAAAAGATTAACAGATCCTGTGGCTAAAATAGTACATAAATCCAGAAGATCTGAGGACATCTGATTGACAGCACAAAGTGGAAGTGCTAAGCCTGCCCTGATTGGCCTACCAACCTCAGCCCATGAGCAGAACCCTCTTTATGTGACCTGAAAAGCTCATTATCACCCCAAAAGGTATTTATAAAGACCTCTTTGGATCCATTATTCCCCGTCAGTTTTACCTGGAATTTATTATTATAAACAAGACAATGTGTCATTTTTTATCAAGTGCTTATCAGGAGATAAGCAAGTGATTTATGACTTAGTCTGTAGTATTACTATTATTTCTCAACAAAATCAACCTGATTCATTAAAGTATAGTCAAGCAATCAACCCCAACTGCTCTGAAACCCTTTACCTGAATCTTTGTATGCTTTCAATAGAATTATTTCTCAGAGTAAGTGTTTCCCTTCCTGCCATGGCCATTAAGATGTTTTTCCTGGCCATACCAGTGGATAAGTCCTGATAAGGCACCCATTATTCATTCCAAGTTTCTTACACTTCCTAAGGAGGCCCCTTGAAGAGAGGTTGTCTTTCTATAAAGATCCCCAGTAGTATAATACTGTGGCCCATCTTTTTATAGAATATTGAAAACACTTTTAATCAAACCAACTAAACCTTGCACCAGCTCTTGAAGTATTTATTATTTGAGCTCTTTCAGTGTTTATTCTTGGAGTATTATTATTCAAGAATTTTTATCACTCTCTGTAGCTAAAGGAATGCAAGGTTCCTGATATCAGAGAGCTGAAAGAAGTAGTAAAATGATTTACTGGGGAAAAATCAGGAAGGAGGAAGAGGAGGCCATTTTAAATAGACAAGGGCTGGAGCTACAACAGAGGTACAGTTGGTTGGGGCTCAGACTACATATGTAATGACAAGAGAGTAGTCTAGGTAACAGAGAGGGATGATCAGGTATGCTACTACATTAGATTAGGCTGCTTCTACATTGGGGAAAGGTTATAGGTCTGAGCTGTCTCAGTTTGGAGAGTAAAGTTGAAGGATGTCAAGTGTACATGAAGGTCATGACACTATGTACTAAGTACAGAGAGTATGAGATACAATCTTCCAGAGGATGTACATAAGGATTCCCAAAGGTTAAACCACAACAGTGTATGGTTTAGACAGAGTTAATAAGCTTGGAGTATGTAAAGACCTGGGAGATTAGGTATGTGCAAGCCTATGGAGTCCATCTGCATAATGTATGAGGTTAGACTATATGTAGATATGTACTGCATGAAGATACTGAGGTATATAGTTAATGGATACATATTGATATAAGTCTCCTGAGCCTTGAGGTTGAAGTCTCTTGGAAAGTAGATTAGGCCTGAGGGTTAGATTTGTTTTTCTGAGGTTATATGCAGAGGTTAGACTGGTTTGGTTTCAGTATGAAACCCCATTGCAAATGGCTTCATTTGGATCCATGTGGACAATGGGGTCTTGACCGGATCATCTCCAGAGGTGCTTGGCAGACTGGAGCAGGTTTTTGTGGTCTCCTTGAGGTCAAGTGGGATTGGTCCCTGACTTTGGTTGTGGGTCTCAAAGTTGTGCGTGAGGCTTGTGGTTTCTACATTCACCAGGAGAAACTGATCCACATGATTTCCAGCATTTTCTGGGATGGTGTGTCAAGCGCTGCTACCCCACTGCCTGCCAGTTTTTATGCAGTGGCCAATCCAGGTGGAGACCCAGGAACAAGTTGTGATTTCCTCCCAATTTTCATGAAACTAAGCTACCTTGCCATTGGGACAAGGCCAGATATTTCTTTTGTGGTCAATTGTCTGGCTTGTTACTCAGCCTTGCCAGGGGTAGCTCATTTGAAGGTGCTGAAGCACCTTGTCAAATTTTTCATCAGCACCTTTCAAAAGCAATTGCACATCCTGCCACGCAAGATGGCAGAACCGCTGCAATTCTGGGTGGATTTGTTGTGGAGTGGCAATATGCCAAGCCCAGGAATGGCATTTTTGTATGTTTCTATGGTTGCCCAATTTTTTGGACAAGCAGGAATCTTGCAATGGTAGCAGCCTCCATGTTCCAGGCCAAGTTCATGCATCTTGGAATTGGTACCCAGCACACGTGATGGGTATACCACTGACTCAGAAAGATTTCAAAAAATGATTTTCTGATATTCCTCAAGAGAGATAACCAATCAGACATCCAAGTTGCAATGGACAACACCTCAAAAAAACGGAGCAGATTTTTTAAGACTCCAAACGTTGATGGCCGCAGGCAGTTCTGTGGGGGGGGGGGAAGGTTCTTCTTTAGGCTGACCTCATGAGTGTTAAAAAAATATTTAAATGTAAACGGAATCAAGATCAAGAACCTTGTGAATGAGGAACCAATGGGGGAGGAATGAGTTTGATAGTTATTGTTAGCTATGAAAAACAAAATCTGAGGCAAGATGTTATGGGAAAAGACTTGAAAAAAATAAGTTAGAATTTGTTCAGAGTTCAATAGAACAAGGCATTTGTAAGTAACAACAACCACAAGCTGATAACTATGTTTTTCAGAATAAGATTAGGAAAGATCCACTTAATACCAACCAACCTCCAGGTTCTCAATGAACCTGCCCAACTCTCTGCAATCAAGCGCTTGAAGGGTACCAGATAACTGTGGGTGGCTGTACAAAAACAAAGCAATTTGTTTTATAAAGCTCTAGAAGTAAAGAAATAACAAATTTGAACAAGGATAACCCAACACTTCTCAACAGACTCAAGAGTAGCATGGAAAAAACTAAACTTCAAAGAAATAAAGGGAGGTTTAAAACTACAGGTTTCCAGCTTAAATAAACCTCTCACTCAAATATGACTGGTTTCAGACGGGAAATCAAAGAAAAATCAAGAATAGTATGGTCAAAAAAAGGATCAAGGAGTGGTATAACACACTCAAGAATTCAATCAAATGAATTTTTCTTTAACCAGCAAGGCTGTTGGTTGGTGATAATGGATAATTCCACAGAGGGATGGATCAAAGATTTGATTATTGAGGCTCAAAGATCAAGGGGAAATCATATGTATACACAGGATAAGGATGGAGGATGAATTCCCTGGATGATGGATCAGATTTGATTGACTCAGATGATGATGATATCAAAAAAAATGGATGATATATGATGCATATATAATGCTATGATGGGAAAAAGGCAGGGGTGAGCCCCTCCTTTTATGGGCAAGAGGACCTGTAGACTACTTGAAACAAATGACACAAATGATAGCAGAAATTTTTTTCTTTTTTTTATAGAAATGAAATGATGAAAAAAGTAAAAAATCTTGTGGAAACATGTTCATAAAAAAGAAAAGGGAAAAAGAAATAAAAAATGCAGAAGAGAAGACAATGGCGTGGGCTGAGGTGATAGGTGGACTGGCGCAGAAAACAGTGGGTGGGATTGAGATGGTGGACTTTTGCAGACAACAGTTTGCAGTGGTTTGTGTCACACAACCACCCCACGTACTATAGGGCAATTCTTAGATGATCGTGGGCGCAGGGGAATGCTGAGTGCAAGGGCAAGTGCAAATAGCAAGACTCAGTTGCAAAGTGCAAACTTAGTTATGCCACTCGACAAACGGCAAGAGGAATGGAATGTGTTCCAAGGAAGGAAACTCAACCTGAGTCCAATGTGATAACTAGGTTGTAGCAAGATGCGAGAAAGTATGAAATTAACTAACTGAGGAGACAATCATCAGGCAAGGGGGTAACCCTTATAAGGTAATCTGAAATGACTAGATACAACCTGGTGGTGAGCTAACTACAGTTGAAGGCGGTGAGGCAATGAATGACAGGAACAGGATAGGAAATAAAGCAGTAGTACAATCATGTCCGAGGCCATGGCGTAAGTGCAAGACAATAGAATCAGAGCGTACAAATGTATGATGAATTGGGACAGGAGCGAGTGACATTGAAGGTAATGCAAATGAGAAGTAATAGTGTATTCAGGGTAAGGACTAGTCCAATTGCAAACTGTACAGTAATGATGGCTTAGTTAGATGTAGATGCAAACTAACAAACAGTGCGTGACCAAAGATGGAAGTCCGAGGCTGTTGATGGGCCAGGGAAGGAGATTGGATCTCATAATGGATGGCCGACCGGTATGGAGTTAACTGCAAATTTTGCAAGTATATACTGAGTTGGTTGCCAAGATTGGAAGGTCAACGCAAGCCAGAGGAAGTAGCAGATCACACCATTGATGTTGTGCTTTATTTGTGTCACGCTTATAGACAGAGGTAGATGGTACTGAGGAAAGGACATGTCAAAGTGATGAAGACAATAATTCCTAAGTGCAAGGCGTGACAGTTTGGCAGAGATGAAACCTTGGATGGGCAAGCCAGTTGCTGATGGGTGTCAGCAAGTTTGCAAATGGCCGCAAAAATGGCTTGCAATGGCTGCAAGCATCAGATGATTGCAAGAGGCTTTCCCATCTGCAAAGGGGGGGGATTGATTGGTGGGCTTTGATGAGAAGGTGACTTGGGCCCATTGATGGTTCCCAGTGGTTTGGCAAGCAACAGCTCCACTGACAGCAGGCAACAGCTTGTGGGTCCATTGGATGCCAAAATTGGCAGGTTCCAGTTATCAAAGTTTGGAGGCTGGGATGCCAAAAATGGGGATGACTGGTGTGGAATTCAGAAGAGGACTTCCCCTTTAATGGTTCCCAAGTTTTGAAGTTATTGATCCCTTGCTTGTGTAAAACCTGAGTTCAACTGTTCACCCTTCAACTGAGAGATAGGTAATTGAGAATAAAGATCCTTCCAAAACCTATGATAACCCAATGTGATCCTCTGTGATCTGATGTCTGATCTGATCTCATCCGGGTTGAGGGTGCGGTTTAAGTAACCTCCCCCTCAACCCTAACCTAAGTAAAAACATAAAACAGAAAGAATAATGAAATAAAACCCCTAAGCACAGAACCCTAGCCCCAACCCTATCCTTCCCATCCCATATTCCATATTCCATATCCCATATCCATCTGTATTGCCTGCCTGCAATTACATCCACCCATTTTGTCCTTCTCATGACTGGGCCCTTGGGCCACGCCCAACTTGGAGCCCCTGCGCATGTCTGCATCCGCTCAATGCACAACTCCAGATATCCAAGATATATCTGCGCAATCCAATCCGTGTCTTGTGACGCGCAATCCTTCCAATAAAATCCAATCCATCCATCCCACATCTACAGATGATGAGCCCAATTCAACTGCTTCTGGACCCGCAGTGCGACTTGCTGTGGCAAAGCCTCACCCATTGCTGAGCGCGCTACCCCTGCTGAGCCCACTGCTGCTGAGCACGCAGCATGCAGCCAATTCTGACTTGCATCTATAAAAGACTATCACACCGCCCCCAACTTGAGTTCTTTCCCCAGAGATCCACCACTATATCACCTCCCCCTGTTTATACCACAGCTATCCCACCTCCCCCTCCGCACCCCTTCATCAGACAAAAGAAAGAAAACAACTCATCCGCCACTTTCCACCAAACATGTCCTGCGCGTACTGCAGCCAGAAAGGCCTTCATGCCGCATCCTTCCATGCCGGCGCGCCTGTGTCCTGTGCCAACCCGGACACCTCCGCTGCTCCCTATTGGAGGGAATGCCACAGGACCGCCCTCAAGGTTGCCTGTGCAAGAGGACCCGCTGCAACTCCTTTGTGATCTTGAGCAACAAGGAGATCTCAACCAATGAGTGGACCCTTCCGGGCTCACCTTGCAACTGTTTGCAACGCGCCGCCCAGAATCCTCCATTGGGAAAGATTCACAACTTGGGCTTGCTGTTCTGGCAGGCTGGACCTCCAAGGCACCAGGACTATCCAGACTTTGCGGCCTTCCAGAACACCACCCATGAGTGGGCCCCGCGGGTACAAATGAATGTACCAGAAAGAGACCCAAGGATCCCAAACCGTCTGGCCGCTCCTCCACCACCACCACCAAGGCCAGCTCCTCCTCTGCTGCCACTGTGTCCGCCTACTCCTCCAAGACCAGCTCCTCTGCTGCCATCACCATCAACGGTTCCCAGGTCATCACCAAAGCCCAAGTGCCCGCTGTCTCCTGTGGTGATTGAGTTGTCACTGGAACCCGCGGCCGCTGAAACCCCTCCTGCCGCAATTCCCAAGATCCCAGAGATCCCTCTAGTTCCAGAACTTCCCTTGGAGAGGTTCAACGCAATGGTGAACAATGCGGAAAAACTCCTCTTGCAATTTCTAGCAGTTCCCTACACGCACACTGCCGATGCTTGACGCAAGGTCTTGGTGGCTTTCCAATCCCTAGCCGCACCGGCTCATACAGACGCTGAGGAAGTGATGAGGACTTGGACAAGGTAGGCAGATTGTCCCCCTTTCTCTTCCTTTCTTTCATCTTTTATCCTTCCCCATGCCTATGCAAAGATAAGAACTTTTTCCGCGCCATCCTGAGTAGCCTTTGGGCTTTGTGAGAAACTTTGAGAGAAATAAGAGCCATACACAAGATCCACGCTTTGAGAGCAACCCGCAAGAGTGAGGAATCCGCGCCACTGAGAGTATCTGGTGAGAGTGAGAACATCCACACACAAGATCCACGCTTTTGAGAGCAACCAGGGAGAGTGAGAAGTAGAAGTATCTGCTCAAGGTACCTGGAACGCCCCAGACAAACTGCCACACAGTTCCCTGTACCCATCTACAGAACAGAGAGAGTACAAAGAAAACCAGCCGGTGTGGTGCCCCATCCTGGACACCTTGGCCAGTTTATTTGATTGAATCACTTCCAAGAACAATCATCTCAACCATTTCAACAGTCCTGGAACCCCTTTGATCTTGATCTCATCCTCCGACCGGTCATTGAAGCGTCCTTGCCTCCTCCATCAACCTTGTCCCTAGTTATTGTTGTATTCACTTCATGCTTGGCTTGCTTGCCTCAATTATCATCATTGACCGGTTCTCAGTCTCATCATCCTATTTGCTCCATCAACTCCCTTCATCCCTTCCTTGCTTTGCCCTTATCATCCTCATCCTCCTATCCTCCCTTGTTTGACCAAAACCTTCAAAGACTTGCTCTTCCTCCCTCTCCCTATCTCTCTCTCTTATTTTTCATCAACTCGACCATCTCAATTAATTTTCTTCACTCTCACTTGCCCAAAACCTCAGCTGAAACTTGAAACAAAAGATGTCAATCAACATTGATTGAAACACTCCTACAATCAATCAACAAGCCCAGATCAGTTGTCCTGAATTCATCAAGAACGTCGCTTGGAATCATTGATCCATCAAATCCGTTTGATCCACTTGCTCTTGTCTATCTGGATTGTTTTCTGGGATCTTAGGGCTCAAAAACCTCTCAGGGATTGGATTCTACCTCGCCAGTCTCACAATCACCAACTTATTGATCCTGATTTTCAACTGGCTCAGACTGCTTGTCACCCCTAACTCTAACTCATCCTCTCATCCTCAATCCTCACTCAATAATGTACTCTCTAACCTCAAGTTTGGTTATTGGTTTTGGTCATCCGGTCTGATTGATAACACCTTTGGGTTCATCCTCTGGTGGACACTCTTTTATGGATCAATCCATATCTACGACTAAGCAAGCCTACCAAACGGGGGGCACTACTGTCAAGACCAGGATCTGGGCGCCTGAGGCACATCACTGGTCCCAACCTACTCACTCCCAGAAAAAGCTCCCCTTTGGCTCCCTCCCATCTCACATCAATCCTTGCCCTTGGTCGAGGGAGGCATGTCATGGAGCCAGGGCAAATCAATTGTCACGCTCTTGATTCATTGTTGTTTACTTGGACCTCTCAGTTGTTTTTATGTTTTTGATCTCCTTGTGCCTCTTGATCAGACCTCCTACGTGTCCATCATCCCAACTGGTCTTGGATGATGTATTGTTCTAGATATCTTACTCATCTACCAATCCTTTCCACCTCTAACTTTCTGGTCTCCCGCGCGGCTTGTCTGTTGCCCGCGCGGGTCTCTTCTGTTGCCGGTGCCCGTCAGACACCTGCCGGCGGTCATCCGCGGTCTTGGCAGTCGCCCAGGCCCATCAGGGTGCCCCTGGGCGTCCCTCTTTGGTTTTTTTTCTCTGAGTGCTTGTTTGTTTCTTTTTTTTCTTTTGTTTTCTCATGACACTGATCCTGGAAAAAAAAAATTTTTCAGCTCTATTTGTAAATCTCTCTTGTAAATAGTCTAAAGGCCTCTGGCCTATAAAATGAGGGGCTCTCCCCTGCTTTTTCTGCAGAATCATATCATATCATCATATCAGATCATCATCAGATCATCATAGAATCATATCCATGGGAGTGTGTGCCTATATTCCCCCCACCGTGAAATTAAGATCCTGATCCTTATCCCAGGTATATCTCTGATTGCCCCCTGATCCATTTTGTCCCTGAGTCTTTGCCCCTCTGTGGCCTGATCCTTATCACCAACCAATAGCCTTTCTGGTTGAAGAAAAATTCTGTCTGTTGGAATTTTTGAGTGTGTTATACCACTCCTTGATCCCTTTCTCTGACCATACTGGTCCTGATCCTTGATCACCTTTCTGGAGCCAATCACAATTGATTGAAGAGGTCTTATTAAGCTTAAGACCTGGAGTGTTATACCTCCCTTTATTTCCTTTGGAGTTGCATTCTGCCAGCCTACTCTTGAGTCCCTTGAGAAGTGTTGAGGTTATCCTTGCTTCAAATCAGTTACTGTTTGCTTTAGAGCTTCTTAAACATTGTGCTTTGTCTTTTACAGCCACCCTCAGTTATCTGGTACCCTTCAAGCGCTTTTTTGCGGAGAGTTGGGCAGGTTCATTGAGAAACTGGAGTTTGGTTGGGTTTGAGTTGATCATCCCCAATGTTCTGCTGACAACCAGAGTTATTAGCTTGTGGGCGTTGTTTACATACAACAGCTTTTGTTCTTTTAACTCTAAGAAGAATTCAACTTCTTTTGTTCAAGTTTTTCCCTGCATAATCTTTTCTCAGATAGTGCTGTTCCATTGCTATGGAACTATTATCATCTTTATCCTCTACTCCTTGATTCCTCATTTACCAGGTTCTGGACCTTGATCTTGGTTACATCTAAATATTTTTGTAACACTAAGGAGGGCAGCCTCAACAGCACCTTTCCCATCCACAGGACTGCCACAGCCTAGCACCATTTGGAGTCTTAAACCGGGTGCGCACAACCTTGAGAGAGAGAAATAAAATGAATCCACCCAAACGCATTTGCACCTTCCATCTAAAAGATAACCAAGAAAACTTAAGAAGATTTTTTTTTAAAACCAATCCTTTGCCAAGCCCACGCCTTTGCTCTTTGAACCACATCCATTCCGCGTCATGCACTTTCCTAGTTCCCTGAATCCTCCGTTGGGAATCATCTATGTATTTGCTTCTGGAATGCGGGGCTTGTCCTTGTGTCTGCGGACCCAGCTTTTTGCCATGCCCATACCTAAAAGAAACCATCTATAGCCAGCAATAATCCTAAAGCAAATCCAGATAGAAGAAAATAAGAAAAAAAACATTCTGGGGTGTCTAGTTATTCCGGCTGTGAGCCAGCTAGAGCACCCCCTCACCAAATCCAATTATATCCCCTTTTCATCCATTGTTCCCCCTCAAACTTGGCTGCTGTCCCCAGCAGTCTGCATTTGTTTACTCCGCCAGATGCAAAGCGCCTGCGCCGGCTTGTCCTTGGAAGAAGGATCTGCATTTTCATCCCCCTCGCTATCCAAAACAGCCATAATTCCTCCAGAAACCACGCATCCCCCGCTTCTTCCCTACTTCCCACCTTCTCCTTGCTAGTTGACCGCCCACACAAAACCAGAGCCTTCCCCGCGCAGTAATCTTGGCTGGCTAATCAAAATCCACGTCCTGCCCACCCTTGCAAACCAACTCTGCGCCAGGATCCTCCTCCTCTCTTGCCAAATCCCGCATCCACTTCCCCAACCCCTGATTGCAGATTGTGGTTTCAAATTGCCCACGCAACATATCTTCCACGGTCAATGCTCCCATCCCCATCCCCGGATCAAACATCATTTGCGCTCGGAACCCATAAATGAATGGCCTTCCTAAAATAGCCTCCCTGCAATCAACCAATAGAAAAGAAAGTGTTTTACGGACCCTTGCGACCACAACCTCTTCTTCCTCCACAACCCCATCCACACAACACACCCTGCCCTTAAGCGCGCAAAGCCCCATTGCGCATTTCCGCCAAACCAATCTCATTTCATCAACCAATCTAGACAGAAGGAGGTTCACTATAGGACCGCTATCCACCAGCGCCCACACCTTCCTTCCAGCAATCTTTATCAAAATGTAAGCCAGTGGGGTTGAAACCAATTTCATCCCTGCTAGCTTGCGCTCCATGTTATCCCAAGCTAAGTTCACCTGCTGCACTGTTGGAGGGATCCTATTGTTTCCGCAATCCTTCAGTGCCTGAACCATCTCATCTACTACAACTGGTGACAACGCTGCCAACTCCTTCAAGGTCAAGGGAATATTCATTTCATTCCCCATCACCCTGGGCACAATTTCCACTGCCTTCTTCTTCCCCGCCAGATTCACCAGCTGTCCATCTGTTTCCAGAACGTGCGCAATTGGCTTAGAAGCTGCCGGCGGTACCCCTTCCTTGGAATCCACATCCATCCTTTCCACCGCTGCCAACTCCTCCATCCCTAATACCCTCACTTCCGCTTCCATGGGCAGTGGTTGCCATACCCCACGACCAGTGAAAATCCCCAGAAAAGCTTGAGCAGTTACCACTGGTTCCTGTCCTCCCGCGCGCACTTGCTCAATGATAGTGGGATTCCCAGGTTTGGAGAAGGTACACTTGCCCATTGGGAACATGAATCCCATTCCCACCAGTCAAACAAATCCCCCCTTGAGGTCCTTTGTCATGTTATTTCACCCCAACCGCCAATGTCTCTTGTCCCCACAGTAATTGCATAACCGCAACGTGGGCCAATTTGACAGCAGAAGAGGTCCCCCAAGGTGAGGAGGCAGATTGCGCGACCCGGAAAACATTTGACTCACAAAGATCCATAAATACTTCATCAATTCTGTCATCTTTCTAACCTCCAGGCTTGTTGTCAGTGGTGTTGCCGGAGTGCGTTCTGTTTTCAAGGGGCCCACAACCGGAGCTTGCATCAGTGCTGCCCGAGTGTAGGAAGCAGACTTCTTTGGCCCCGTTGGAAACAACCTCTCAGTGTCCTCCATCAGTTCCTCTAAGTCCAGCTTGCTTTCCACCGCCCAACAAATGACAAGGATGTCAGGAAGAAGCAAAATAATCTCATCCAACAACCTTTTTACCAAGTTGTTGTCCTACAAGTGCTGCTGCACCCGCGCGTGGAGTGGTGAGCTGAGTCCTCCCTAAAATTCCCTCTTCATTGCGCCTGTCTGCCCCAATATCACCTTGTTCTTTGCCAGGTAGCAATAGATCTGATTGAAAATTGCTACATAATCCCCCAATTGCGCTCGCATCCGGACTCTGCCATTTGCGCTTGCTTCCGCTGTGGTTTGCTCAAAGTTGCTCTCCTGAAACAGAGGTTTGCGCCTTCCCCACTGCGCCAAGATTTCCGCCTTCAGTTTCGACCAATCAAGTTCCTCATACCCTTCCATCTCCTTCACATCCCAAAGCTTCTCTACGTGCGTGATGAAGAGTATGAGGAGCCAAGCCTTATCCAAACCCGTTGCACCCTCCGCTTTGACAATTCATTTTTATTGCGCAAGGAATTGCTCAACATCCTCAGTGTTGAACTGGATGTGAGGATGGTCCCACGGCATGATGCAAACAGGCTTATGATTGGCGCCATTTTTGGAACAAGGGACACCGTATCCCGCCCCTGATGAGGGTTTCTTCTGAGAAGCCAGAGGAGGAGGAGGTGGAAGAGGAGTGGGGGGAACATTAGATGACCCCACAACGGTTGATGGGTGGTACTGGCACATGGCGCTGTAAGACTCCAAACGGTGCTAAGCCGTGGCAGTTCTGTGGAGGGGAAAGGTGCTGTTTAGGCTGCCCTCCTAGGAGTTACAATAATATTTAAATGTAACCGGAATCAAGGTCCAGAACCTTATGGATGAGAAATCAAAGTAAGGGAAGAGGATAAGAGTTGTCGGTAGCGATGGAAACAACACTATCTGAGGCAAGATGGTGCAGGTAAAGACTTGAACAAATAAGTCAAGGTTTGTTCAGAGTTCAATAGAACAAGGCAGTTGTAAGTAACAACGCCCACAAGCTAATAACTCTGGTCGTCAGCAGCTGATTAGGAAAGATCAACTCAATCCCAACCAACCTCCAGGTTCTCAATGAACCTGCCCAACTCTCCGCAATCAAGCGCTTGAAGGGTACCAGATAACTGTGGGAGGCTGAACAAAACAAAAGCAATTTGTGTATGAAGCTCTAGAAGCAAATCAATAACAAATTCGAGCAAGAATATCCCAACACTTCTCAAGGGACTCAAGAATAGCGTGGCAAAATTCAACCTTAAAGAAGAAGGGAGGTATAACACTCCAGGTTTTTAAGCTTAATAAAACCTCTTCAATCAAACGTGATTGGCTCCAGAAAGATGATTAAGGAGAGATCAAGACCAGTATGGTCGGAAAAAGGGATCAGAGTGGTATAACACACCCAAGAATTCAGACAGGAATTCTTCTTCAACCAGCAAGGCTATTGGTTGGTGATAAGGATCAAGGTCACAAGGGACAGAGTTTGAGTATGGAGGCTCAAAGGATCAAGGGGCAATCATGGATATACCCCAATAAGTTGCTCAGATAAGTGGGGAAGGATGCCCATGGATAAGTTGATTTCTGATGATGAGGGAGACAGATGAGATGAGATGATGATGCTCTGCTCCGATGCTGGGCCAAAAGGCAGGGGAGAGCCCCTCCTTTTATAGACATGAGGCCCTGTATACTATGTACAAGAGATACTACAAATAGGTGCGGAAAAATGAAAACATAAAAAAAAAAAAAAAAATAACATGAGAGGAAAAAAAAGAAATGTCACCCGCGTCAAGAATGACCGCGGACAACCAGATGGACACCCGCAACAGCGGTCGCGGGTGTCGACAACGGCTGTTGTCACCCGATCGGCAGCAACAGCGGGGTGAAGGTTCCGACGGCCGCGAGCGGTAGCTCGCGGTCGTTGGTCGGATCAGATGATGGGCAAGGTTGAGATGATCCTTGTTGGTTAGGGTTGAGGGAGGATGATGATCATCTGAGGTAGGTCTTGATGAGATCTTTTGATTGTCGATAGGTGGGTGTCATGCTTGATCGGCTGGTGATGATGATGATGATGAAGGTGATTCGTAATCTGAATCTGATGATGATGATGATGGCAATGATGAAGTTTGTTGTGGAGATGGTGATGAAGTGGTGGTGGTCTGGTTGTTGTTGTTGATTGTTGATGGAGGTGGTGGTAGGTTGGGAGGGGTGATTGGACGAAAGTGACAATTGGTATTGGGAAGGATAGAGGATGAAGGGGTAGATTGAGCGATTGGAAGCGAGAACTGGCTCGAAGGGCGCCAATGGGATGGATGATTGATGACGATTGGTGGGAGTGGGGAGATTGAATTGATGGTTGACGATTGCTCGCGTCGCCAAAAGTCAGGGCCGCGAGCGCAACAAGTAGGAGTTGAACATAGGAGGGGGGGGATCGAAGCGGAGAGACAGGCAAGAGGCCTGTCCTAGACCGCTAGGACAGGGAGAAGTTGAGAGATGGAGGGAAATGAAGGTACCCATAGGGGTACAACCAAATTTTTTTTTTTTTTTTTTTTTTTTTTTGCCGTGGTGTCCCGGATTGGTCACCACATCTCTCCCCAACTTACAGACTGTCCCTAGTCTGCATCTAAAATATGAAGGGATTAAAAAAAAAGCAGGGAACAAAGAAATTGAAGCAAAGATTGGCCATTTCTTGATCTTGAGAGCAATTGAAGAGTTGAGGAAAATATCTTGATTCTTCCAAATGAGCCTTCTGAGATAAGTTGCCCCCACAACAATGAAACTTCTTGACTTGATCAGCAGAGAACCTTCTGGCCAACCAAGTACCATCCAGCTCCTCCAAAACATAAGATCCACCTCTAACTTGATGAACCACTCAATAAGGGCCATTCCAACAATTAGAGAAAAGCTTGCCCCACTGGGTCTCCAAAGATCAATCATAAGCTAAAACTAGGTCACCAGGGTTCAAAGGCTCCCTGATTTGATTAGAGTGCTTGTCCTCCCAATACTGGACGGATTTTGCTCTGGACTCCATCATCTTTTGATAAGCGTCATCACGAACGTCTTCACTTTGCTCCAGTTGCTTGGATCTAGCAACTAACAGATCAGTGGTTGAGGACACCTCTTCCCAAGAGATACCCAAGAAAGATTCCATTTCCAGATCCAAAGGAAGAACTGCTCTTTGACCAAAGATGATTTCATAAGGTGAGTAGCCAGTAGTCCTTTTGGTTGAGATTCGATCTGAGAAGAGAACAAGAGGAAGGAATTTGCAACAATTCTTGCCACTTTCACCAGCCAGTTTAACAAGTGCAGCCTTCAAAGGGGCATGGCCTTGTTCCACCATGCCTTGGCCTTCAGGATAATAAGGAGTAGTAACTCTATTTTGTCCAGGAAGGGATTGGATCATTTCAGCAAGCTTGCCCCCAAATTCAGAGCCACCATCAGTAGAGTAAGATCGAGCCAGGCCATAACGCATTGTCCAGGTCTCGTAGAGGAAAGCTGCCACTGATTCAGAGCTAAGTTTCTTAAGAAATTTCGCTTTGACCCATCCGGAAAAATCATCTCTAGCCACAATGAGGTACTTAGCACCACCTGCCTTAATATGAACCACATCCATAGCAATCCTTCCAAAGACAGTGGACTCCCCAGTAGGATAAAAAATTTCAGCTGGGCGCCTAAGATCACGTTTTTGACAAACTTCACAACTCTTGCACCATTGGGAGACGGATTTCTTCAAAGATGGCCACCAGAACCGTTCGGATAGTTGTTGATAAGTTTTGGTTTCCCCACGATGACCAAGGCCTTCATGGAGACTTTCAAGGATAGAATCTTGTTTAGAGGGAATAGTAACAACAATAAGAGCACAAGGATTGCCTCTCTTCATAAGTCTAGAGCCTTGAACAAAAAAATTAGAAGACTTTTGTTTAAGAGATCAAAATCCCTTAGCAGAGAGATCAGGAGGTTTTTGAAGCGTTGAAAGGTACTGCTCTAATTTAAGCCAGAAGCCTTGTTGAAAGCCAGAATAATTTTGAGAAGAAAAAGAGAAAATAGGTTGGATTAAAGGTTCCTCTTCATTGAAATCGGTTCCAACATCAGATTTGTTGTCCCCAAGAGGTCATCAAGATAAACCGTCAGGCATGGTGAAAGATTTTCCCGGCCTGTGAACAATATCAAAAGAGAAAAGCTGGATAAAGGCCACCCAACAAGTCATAGGAGCATTGGGAAGACTGGGAGCGTTGATCATTTCAATGATGGATTGAGCATTGACTTGCAATTTGAAATGTTGGCCCCAGAGAACGGTTTGAAGTTTCTTCATCATCCAAGCCACACCACAGAGTTCCAGTTTGGGCTGGGCATATCTAGATTCTACATCCGAAAACAACAAATATTCATAAAGAGCAGGAAGGTCTCAACCATTTTCATCTTCCTGAGTAAGGACGGCCCCAAAAGATTGATAACTAGAATTGACAGCCAGCTTGATCTTGCCAGCTCCAGGTCCATAAGAGATCTTTTTCAAAACTATGTCTTTACCAACTATCCTTTTGAGTAGCTGGAAAGCACATTCACAATCTTGGGTCCAAATCCATTCAGCATCTTTTCTGGTTAGACGACGCAAGGGTGCACAGATTTTGGATAAAGATGGGATAAAGATTCTAAAATAAGTGACAACACCTAGAACGCCCCTAACTTCAGTTGGATTGATTGGGGTAGGCCAAGAGATGATCTTGTTGACTTTGGCTGGTGCCATCCTTCTTCCTTCCTTGCAGACCACATGACCAACAATTTCCAGAGCAGGAACACAAGGCGCCAGTTTGGATCCAGAGACAGTAAGGCCAGATTCCTCGATTCGAAGCAGAATCCTCTCCAAGGTAGTAGCATATTCCCAGATAAAACAACGAATTCCTGAATGCCAAGGTAAGAGCTCATTATCATAGTCAGATACTGGAACTTTAATTCCTCCATCATCAATAAAGATACCAGCATGATCAGGGATTTCATCCTGAAGGATCCACATCATCTGAGCCTGATAGACTGCAACCAAGTTGGTGGCTCCTTGAGGCAATCGAGTAAGTTGAAATCGACCAAGAGGAGTATTGAAAGTAGTGAGAGGACAAAAAATAGGATGTAAGGATTGTTCGTCATAGCCACCCATAATATCCCCTAGACCATAGCAAGCTCTCCCCGCGAAGGATTCAACAAATTCTTCAGTAGCAGGAGGGATACCAGAGTCTTTGATAGTAACTTTATTAAGAGGTTGAAGATCATGAACTATTCTAAGTTTACCTTTACTCTTGAGGACACAGAAGACGGGGCTGGAGTAACTAGAAGTTGACTGTTCATACAGGCCAGTTCGAACTCGTTCCCGGACCAACTTGATGAATTTGTCAACTTTAGAAGCAGGGATAGGGATCTTTTTCTTTTTCCAAGGATCATGTTCAACTACAGGGATGATATAAGGGAGGCCATAGGATTCCCGCAAGAGACCTCTCTCTTCTTCACAGAAAGCAATAGATTTTTCCCTTAGAGATAAGACATTTTTGATTAAATTTAACTCATCAGGAAGAAGCCATCCATCTGGACCAAAGTTGACCACCTTCAGACGTTCTTCAGTGACCCGTCCATTAGGCACAAAGGGACCAGTAAGAGATTGAGGAAGACCACAGTAAGGATTGCAAGATAGAGGAGGACGCATAAGGGGAGGATTGAGGTTGAGAGGCATAGGCTGGTTGACTGGTTGGATATTCTTAGCAACTGGTTTATACTTAGTGGCAAAAGAGAGAATTTCTTGTTTCCTCCAAGAGTTGGCCAGAGAGACTTGATTACGAAAGCTGAGTCCAAGTTCCAACATCTTCCAAGTCCGATGTTCTGCAATATCCTTGAAGGGTGCCTTTTCCATAAAAGGAGAACCAGGAGATAATACGTTGCTCACATGTGCGGCACAAGGTAGGGTTTCAAAAATGACGGTAAAAGATTGCCCTGGCAGTGCACAATTGGGAGGACTTACTTGTACCCCAAATTGCCTCCACTGAAGCCCATATTCCTTCATACCAAAATCACCAAAAACGGAATTGCAATTAGGATCTAGTTTAGACTCATTGCGGAGATTCAAACCAAAACTGAGAGAAGATTGATCAGACTCAAAAGTAGAAGGAAAAGAAGACACAACAGATCCAGAGAGAGAAGGAGATGGAGAAGAAATATTTTTGGATTTTTATATTTTGATATGTTTTTGTTTTTTAATATTCTTGAGCTCAGAAGAGAATGATGAAAGGAGTGAAAAATAAGCCTGAGGAATGGGAGTTGACCCTTGAGTTGCAGTCTGAGGCTGAAAAGAACTACAACTATTAGTAGGATCAACTATTCCCCTAAAAAATGAGAGGAACTAGAGTTATCCTTCTGCTTCCCCTTAAAAGATGATTTGGGAGAATGAACATGAAAATCTCTTTCCCAACGACCAGAATCCAAAGAGCAAAGAGGAACTTCAATTTTCCTGCCATAAGAATCAGGGAGAAGAATTCTCTCCCCAACTTGATCAGAAAAAATCAGGGTTGAACCAAAGTCCATTAAGAAGGGTTGTCCCAAGATCATAGGACTGTCCAAATGAGTGATCCAAAAGTGGCAGGTTCCAACAATATTTTGACCAATCCTGACTGGTACATCTTCAGCAATACCAACCAGTTCACAAGCTTGATTTCCTATCCCATACACTGCAGAGTTGAAGCTGACCCTAGGACTAAGTTTGAGCTTGCAGGCCATAGCATCCAAGATTAAGTTAAGCTGAGATCCAGAATCCACAAGAGGAGAAACAGTTTTAGCTGAGTCACCAAGATAACAAGGAAGGAAGCCAAGGGGACAGGAATAAAGGTTGGAGTCTAAAGAAGGACTGGTTCCACCAGAGTGCTCCATTAAAGTGCCAGAGGAGACTTTGAGTTCTTCAGGGCCAATTTCCACATGTTGAAGAGAGACCCATTTCTTCATTCCTTCAGCAACAGATGGAGAGATCAATAGGAGTTCAGCCACAGATAGATCAGGAATTTTGAGATCAGAAATTTTCTTTAATAATCCCTCCACAGCATTGGGGTGATCCTTGGAGATGCCCCTTTCAAATCAAACTTTGGGCTGGGTGGAGGGAGGAAGTTCAGGTGACGCAGAATCTAAGATAGGATTAGAAGGTTGAGGTGAGGGAGAAGGATCAGGGTGATCTGGGAACCTTTCCATGAGTGGTTCCTTTTCCACCTCCATGTCTTCTACATCAGAGGAAGGAGGCTCAAGTGATGATCGACGTTTAACAGGTTTTCAAAGGATTGAAGTTGGCAAGGAAGGAGCCTTATGAGGTTTAGGTTCCTCATGTTGTTTCCTGGCTGGATCAGATTGATAAGTAGTCCCAGCAAGACTAGAGGAAGAAATAGCTGGAGGATACCAAGGTTGGAGGGTACCACAGGATGATCAAAATTCAAAGGAAGCAAGAGATGCTTTCACAGGAGGTGATGGCTGGTAAGAGGCCACCACATGTCGGATAGGACGAGACAAGTCGAAAGGAATTAGAGCACCATTAGGGAGGAAGTAATTGTTTCCCCTCTGCTCTACCAATTTTTCCTTTAGGTCCTTCTGAAGTTCTTGGCATCGTCCGGTTCCATGGCCTTCCCTATGACAGTAGTAACAGACCAGAGTTGATTTGGGGACAGAAGAAGGAGTTTTAGGAGTAGCTAGCGAAGAAATCTTTTGATCTATTTTGTTCTCAAAGGCTCTAAGTAACTTGGTGATTTCATCTATAGTAGTAGGTTCCCAATTGGAATTAGGATCTGCTTTAGGCCTACGATCTTCCTCCATTTTAATCATAATATTGTTTGACTCTTTAAAAGAAGGAGCATGGACCAGTTCAGTAGTTCTAGGCTTTTCATAGGTAAGAGCAGTTTGACCTTTCATTACTTTATCCACAGTACTCCTAAGGGTGAGAAAAACAGGGAGCTTGAATTGATTATCCCCTGGTGGTAATCATGGATCCAGATTTGACCAGTTCTTCTTTAATCCTTTCCTGCACAGCCAACGAAAAAGATTGGAAGAACTTTGCTCAAATTTTGTCCACTGTGTCAATGTGATTGTTTTGGATAAGATAGTTTTGAATGGGATCCCAAGACTCCCTAAAAATCTGATAGTCAGAGGCTGAAGAAATACCACCATTGGAGATCCACTGAGAAACCAGAGCATCCAAATCCTGCAGAGTAAACCTAGCCACATCTATTTTACCCCAGTATGCCAACATAGCCTTCCTGAGAAGCGTTCAGTTATGGGATTCAAATCCCTCAAAAGACTCAATTACCTCCATAACTTCATCAGAGGAGATAAAGAATCGCAACTGATAAGCCATATCAAATTCACTAGCTCCATCCACTTCAGCAGCCATTTCGTAGGAGTCCAAGAATTGCTCAACATTTGTACTGTTGAAGCCTAAGTTCTTGTTCTGAGGTTTGATCTTTACCATCTTAGGTCGGACAGGGGTGGTTGGAGTAGCGGAAGATGCCATATCGAATAACAGAGTTCCTAGGGGATCCAAAGAGAAGATTTCCAAAGTGGCTCACAAGTGTGGCAAGAGTAGGGTTTTTCCAAAAACAACAAGTATCTTGCCCAAGCGGTGCAAAAATTGGGAGGACTTACTTCTAGGATAAGTTGCCTCCACGGATCAGATTTGAGAAGAGAAAAAAATAGGAAAAAAAAAAGATCGGATTTTGAGGTTGATTTTAAATGTCTTGGGACTGTAAATCCCAAGGTTGCTGGTTCGATCCCGGCCCGGGGGACCAAATGTAAGACTCCAAACGGTGCTAAGCCGTGGCAGTTCTGTGGAGGGGAAAGGTGCTGTTTAGGCTGCCCTCCTAGGAGTTACAATAATATTTAAATGTAACCGGAATCAAGGTCCAGAACCTTATGGATGAGAAATTAAAGTAAGGGAAGAGGATAAGAGTTGTCGGTAGAGATGGAAACAACACTATCTGAGGCAAGATGGTGCAGGTAAAGACTTGAACAAATAAGTCAAGGTTTGTTCAGAGTTCAATAGAACAAGGCAGTTGTAAGTAACAACGCCAACAAGGTAATAACTCTGGTCGTCAGCAGCTGATTAGGAAAGATCAACTCAATCCCAACCAACCTCCAGGTTCTCAATGAACCTGCCCAACTCTCCGCAATCAAGCACTTGAAGGGTACCAGATAACTGTTGGAGGCTGAACAAAACAAAAGCAATTTGTTTATGAAGCTCTAGAAGCAAATCAATAACAAATTCGAGCAAGAATATCCCAACACTTCTCAAGGGACTCAAGAATAGCGTGGCGAAATTCAACCTTAAAGAAGAAGGGAGGTATAACACTCCAGGTTTTTAAGCTTAATAAAACCTCTTCAATCAAACGTGATTGGCTCCAGAAAGATGATTAAGGAGAGATCAAGACCAGTATGGTCGGAAAAAGGGATCAGAGTGGTATAACACACCCAAGAATTCAGACAGGAATTCTTCTTCAACCAGCAAGGCTATTGGTTGGTGATAAGGATCAAGGTCACAAGGGACAGAGTTTGAGTATGGAGGCTCAAAGGATCAAGGGGCAATCATGGATATACCCCAATAAGTTGCTCAGATAAGTGGGGAAGGATGCCCACGGATAAGTTGATTTCTGATGATGAGGGAGACAGATGAGATGAGATGATGATGCTCTGCTCCGATGCTGGGCCAAAAGGCAGGGGAGAGCCCCTCCTTTTATAGACATGAGGCCCTGTATACTATGTACAAGAGATACTACAAATAGGTGCGGAAAAATGAAAACATAAAAAAAAAAAAAAAAAAAAAAAAAAAAAATAACATGAGAGGAAAAAAAAGAAATGTCACCCGCGTCGAGAATGACTGCGGACAACCAGATGGACACCCGCAACAGCGGTCGCGGGTGTCAACAACGGCTGTCGTTGCCCGATTGGCGGCGACAGTGGGGTGAAGGTTCCAACGGCTGCAAGCTACCATTGTTGGTCAGATCAGATGATGGGCGAGGTTGAGATGATCCTTGTTGGTTAGGGTTGAGGGAGGATGATGATCATCTGAGGTAGGTCTCGATGAGATCCTTTGATTGTCGATAGGTGGTCGTCGTGCTCGATTGGCTGGTGATGATGATGATGATGAAGGTGATTTGTAATCTGAATCTGATGATGATGATGATGGCAATGATGAAGTTTGTTGTGGAGATGGTGATAAAGTGGTGGTGGTCTGGTTGTTGTTGTTGATCGTCGATGGAGGTGGTGGTAGGTTGGGAGGGGTGATTGGACAAAAGTGACAATTGGTATCAGGAAGGATAGAGGATGAAGGGGTAGATTGAGCGATTGGAAGCAACAACTGGCTCAAAGGGCGCCAATGGGATGGATGATTGATGACGACTGGTGGGAGTGGGGAGATTGAATCGATGGTTGACAATTGCTCGTGTTGCCAAAAGTCAGGGCCACAAGTGCAACAAGTAGGAGTTGAACATAGGAGGAGGGGATCGAAGCGGAGAGACAGGCAAGAGGCCTGTCCTAGACCGCTAGGACAGGGAGAAGTTGAGAGATGGGGGGAAATGAAGGTACCCATAGGGGTCCAACCAAAAAAAAAATATTTTTTTTTTTTTTTTTTTTTTTTGCCGTGGTGTCCCGGATTGGTCACCACAGCGCTTGTTAGTTTCAAGAGACAAGGAACAAAAGATTACTTCCTGGCCAGACCCCCAGATGTGGAATTCAGAAGAGGAATTCTCCTTCAATGTTTCCCAAGTTTGGAAGTTATTGATCCCTTGCGTCTGTAAACCCTGAGTGCAACTGTTCACCCTTTGAATGAGAGATAGAGAATTTAGAATAAAGATCCTTCCAAAACCTATGATAACCCAATGTTATTCTCCATGATCTGAGGTCTGATATGATCTCATCTGGGTTGAGGGTGTGTTTTAAGTAACCTCCCCCTGAAACCTAACCTAAGAACAACCATAAACAAGAAATAATGATGAAATACAACCCCTAAGCACAGAAACCTAGCCCCAACCCTATCCTTCCCATCCCATATCCCATATTGATCTGTATTGCCCGCCTCCCATTAGGTTCATTCAGTTTGTCCTTCTCATGACAAAGCCCTTGCCCCACGCCCAACTCCGAGCCCCCCCTGCATGTCCGCATCTGCCCAACAGGCCATTCCAGATATCCAAGATCTATTGGTGCAATCCAATTCGGGTCTTGCAATGCACGATCCGCGTGCAATCTGTCCAATCTGATCCAATCCATCCATGCAGCGTCTCCAGATGCTGAACCCAATTTGACTGCTGCTGGACCCGCAGTGCAACTTGCTGCGGCAAAGCTGCACCCATTGCTGAGCGCGCTACCCCTGCTGAGCGCGCAGGGCGCAGCTGATTCCAACTTGTGTCTATAAAATACCACCACAATGGATAGATTGATGGCTGTAGGCAACACCAACGGCCGGCCGGATGAGGGGGGATTAAGCAATTGGAAAGACTGATGGAGGGATTTGCGGCGGTCTTTTTTTTTTCCAATGACAATGATGACAAGCTGAATTTTGGTGATGATCATCATGAGGGTGATGGAGATGAGGAGTGGAATGACCATCCATGTGCGCTTGGCTAAAAAGTTGGATGCCAATCCCAAAGAGGAGCAATTGAACACATGACATGGGTACTTGAAAACCCCAGGGGTACCCTTCCTAGACTGCTAGGACAGGTCAAAGTTGGAGAAACCAAAAATGGAGGAGTTTCCATAGCTACACAGATTTTTTTTATAGATAGATGAAAGATTATATGTCAAAAAAAAAAATCCCCTTTGCATGAGGTGTCCCGAATTGGTCACCACAACATGTGGACCGGGAATTCTTCATAGTCAACAAAGCCTTCCATGGAAGAAAGTCTCACCTCACATGGGTGTCTTCTTCTTCAAAAATAGCCAAAATCCTTGCAAAGGCACTTGGACCAGACCAATTTAACCGCTTGAGCAATACAATCCATAACAAATCTAACTGAATTTGATTTAACTTGTCTCACCTTGGGGCAAGGTAGCTTGGAAAGGGGGGGGGTTCATGATGAGAGCATTCTAATCACATAATTTCTCACCAAGCTATGCAATACAGTCCTAAATAAATATATATATATATCCTAACCTTTACAAAATGTAATCAATGATGGGTTCCCAAAGCCCCACAGTTCTGAGGTATTCACCCAGGCATACCCTGAACACTCATTCATGGGAAATTTTCCATGGATTGAAAAACCCAGGAATGCCAATTTGTGTTTGTCATCATGGTCTTCCTGCAACTGTAGGGTAGATGGGTACATGCACCCCACCTTGTACACTGGTCAACAACTAAACTGTGTAAATATTATTAAAGAATGGAGTGAAGTTGTATTACTGTTATTTTTGTATGAGTTTTCTGTAACCCCATTTTCTGAAGGTGGGTATTTTAATCAAAAAAAACTATGACAAGGAATAATTGATATCATAATTATTTTCTTATGAAGTACGTATCACCAAACAACTCACTGTACATTATGAACATTTACAAACAAAATACTATCTGCATTCACATGGTTTTCCTTGAATTCATGGATTTCTTTCTTTTGAAAAAAAAGTGATCACATTCTTGGGTGATTTAGATTGTGGTTTCAAACACACAAATTTTTTTCCAGAAATTTTGGAAGATGTTATAGCTCCGTGAAGAATCCATCCAAAAATCAAAAACAGTGGGGGTTATATGGATTTTTGACCCTCATTTTTATTAGTTCAGCACAGATTCATTTTTATGCTTGAATAAAGATAAGTATTATATTAAATAAAAATATTCATGAGCTTATATCTGAGGATTTTAAAAGGTTTTTTGACCCCAAGAAATTCGGACAAAATTAAAAATAAATCAAAAATAACACCGTGTTGTAATATTTTTTCCATTTTCTGACAATATTTTCAAAATTTTGAAGCTTTGGAGAGTGAAAGTTCCTAGAAAGGAAGGGAAAACATATTTTTTGATTCAGTTCTTTTGATTAGCTTCACTCTTGAAAAATATTCTCAAAAAGAAACAGTAACATGAAGTAGGAATTTGGGCACTTTTTTTGTCGACATTTTTCACTAATATTTTTGAATATTTTGTAAAAAAAAAATTGCTGAAGAATTACACACTTTAACTAAATGCAGATGAATTGATGTAATTCATAATTTAAAAAAACCTAATGTGGTGTTTCTCTTGTCATTCTTAAATGGCGTTCTCACCCAGTTTTACTGTTTTATCATTGAAAACCAGTCTGTTTTTTCAAGTAACTCTTATCTAATTCTCATCTGCATCTTGTATACATTAGGTGTGCACCTTTCTTTTCCTTCCTTTTTCTTAAAATATTTACTTATTCTTGTATTTCCCTTTCTCACCATTTCCTTAGGTGTGTCTCTTTTCTCAAATCCTCACATTTCCAAGTCCAATCACCTTAAAACTGACTTCCGTGGGTACAAAGGTGTGCAATTCATGCAACACCAGTTTGTTTTTTCAACTATGTATTATCTCACCCTTGTCTTTACCTGTTTGAAATAGGCGTGTCTCTTTTATTTACTCCTCACATTTCCAATTCAAATCACTGTAAACCTGACTTCACTGGGTAAAAAGGGGTTTCTCCTATCTCAACTCCTCACATTTCCAAGTAAAATCACTATAAGCCTGACTTCCCTGGGTTCAATTTTGAATTTTTCTGAAAGTTTGAGGCCAAAGGCTGGTATGAGGATTTAACAAAAAACCAAGAATATATTTTTTTGGAATTTCTGAAGGGTTTTTTACCATGAAAAACTGAACCTAAAATTAAAAAAAATAAACCCCTTGCTGGGTTTTTTCTGAGCATTTGACCAATTTCATTGAGCTCAATTATATATCAGATTAGATAATCTTATAGATAAGCTTTAGACATAAAAAATATGATTCTACCATAAAAAAATGATATTAATTTAATTTTTTATTAAAAATCTATAAAAATTCAAAGAAGGGGTTTGAAGTGTTAAAATATTGTTTATTTGTATTTTGGTACCAAGTATAGTCAACCATTCACACTACACCCAAATCCCTACTCCTTCTGAGGATTTATAGTAATCTTAATTTAAATCAGTGAGAGATAGAATAATTATTTAATTTTGCATTTTCTGTGTTTATAAAAAATTCCAGAAATCAGTTCAAAAGAAATGTGTTACTTATATGTTTGAAGTTATGACCATGAATATTTTTATGTTGAAGTTCCAAAATACAGCCAAAGGAGAAGACAAAATTGAGCTACAGATGTGGCTTTGCATCTCCAGGCTCAATAAGCCCTGAAGCTGCAGGGAGACATCAGATACCTGCATGCAATATTTAGACCCTTTATTGGGGGGAATACCTGAATAAATAATGTCATTTTATTACTGACACTATATACTACTAGTAGGTGCATACTTTATATATGGAATAACAATTCCCAAGGACTTTCTATGTCATAAAAAAATAAAATTATTAAAAAAATGAAAATAAAACAAATCAAATCAAAACACCAAAAAGAAGCCAACCTTTCAAAAGGAGTATATCAAATTTGTAAATTACCAAAGCCCAATTGACAACCTTAATTAAGAGAAGGCCAATGTTAAATTTTCAACCTCAGGGTTGTAAATGGGTGCAAATTTCTGTTCATGACCAACACAGGTCACATATGAAAACTCACAGCCAAACAAGAAGTGAGCCAAGTTGCTTGCAACTTGCACATCCCCGTTTGCAAACCATTTTGAGTCTCCACCTTTTTTGGGTGGCAATTGAGGGTTTGCAACACCCTGGGGGATGCGGGAATTGGGAGCGGGGGTCGCACTTGTTTTCCTGGACCATTGGGGCTACTCCCCCTCATATGGGCCATTTGGGGGGAGGGCTTTGGGTTCCCAGGCACCCCTGGACCACATGTGAGTGCTGTAAACCCAAATTTGGGTATCTGGAATAATATGTGGGACTATTGGACCACAAAAAAAAACTTTGAAATAAAAAATTCTGCCTATTGGCAAAACCACTCTTGACACAAACCATGTACACACACAACACCCGCCCATTGGATAAATTAATTTTTCTCAACCCAAAAGTGAGCAAACTTTTGGAGTTGTTGGATTGAAAGTTGCATTGAATACTAAATTTCTATTGAATTTATTTGGTTTATGGGAACAGTTGCAAGCCCAAGCCCTCCCAGATTAAACATGGCTAGGTTAAAAGATTAAAAGTGTACTTAACAAAGTTTTGGTGGAATCTAGGGATTTGGGTAGGGTGTTGGAAAAGAAAAAATTTGAAGCCCCAACTGCATCCTCTTTTAGAGCAAAAATTGAGGAACAAGAGGCTTCTTTACAAATGGAACAAGATGTTTTGTCACAACTTGAATTGACTAAAGGTGGTGGGTCACATTCCATATGTAATTGGACTGAGAAATATTTGGCTTCAAAAATACTAATTTAAATAAGGGGCGCCAGAAAGCTTGACCCTCTTCCTGTGAAAGCCTTTGCTAATAAGAAAGAAGCCAAGATTCATTTTCAGAAATGGGGAGCCATGCATGGCTACGCATTGAAAACTTTCAATTTGAGGAAAGATAAATATTTAGATCTAGCATGTGACAGATTTGGGGTTTATGAAGGGCCATGCCTCACCAAAAGTCAAATTCAAACTCACACTAGGGAGGTTTGGTGTCAATTTATGATGCATGCAAGTAGGAAAGTAGCGGATGTGATGTGACATCTCTCCATTAAAAATGGCTCAAAAATCATCAACCATCTGAAAGTCCTTTGATGAATCCTCAACTGAGGAGAATCTCTGGTCAAGCATTAGATCTACTTAAGGAAGGAATGAAAGATGGGCTCAATATGGCTTTAATTGAAAGGAAATTGAGCAATATTGATGGTGGAGAATAAATTGATGATAGAAAAATCTATAACACTAAGAAAAAGGTAAAACAAGCAGAACTGGAAGGAAAAGGTGTTATGGACGTTCTATTGAAAATTCTCCAGGAATCCCAGTGGGTTTCAAGTTACAAATTTGGTTGAGAGGGTTACTTAAAGGCCCTTTCATTTTCTCATCCTGATTCTATGAAAATTTGAAACAAATTTCATCATATTGCATTGTTGGATTGTACATATAAAAAAATAGGTACAACATCCCTCTTTTGCATGTTGTAGGAATGACTGCCAACAAAAAGAATTTTAAAAAGGATTTTTTTATTGAAAAAAAACGTATGAGTTCTACAGTTTGATGTTAAATGGATTAAAGGAGTTGGCTTATGATCCCAAGAGGCTTCCAAAATTCTTTGTGATGGAAGGTGAAAAAGCTCTTATTTTTTCTATTAAAAACAGTTTCCCTGAGTCATCCAGACAGTTGTGCTCCTGGCACTTGTGTAAAAAAATTCAAGCAAACTGTAAAGCGCGCTTCAGTAATGAAAATGAAGGATGGAAAAGTTTTATGACTCTTTGGGCCAAGTATGGGGCCTCTAACACCAAGGGGGAGGCAGAAGTAAATGAAGCAGAACTCAGAGTATGCCCATTTATTTCTTCTTCTATCTATATCATTTCTGGGAATGCTTACCTTGAAACTTGTATACAGTGTTTCTTGAAAGACTGAAAGGATGTAATTGAGTATATGAAGAAGAATATTTTCCCTATTAAAGAGAAATTTTTAACGCCTTGGACTTGTGTCTACCCAGACTTTGGAAATAAAACAACATCTTGGGTAGAAGGGGTCCATTCTACTTTCAAACAATTACTGGTGGGATCTTTGGGGAACATTTTGGATGTGTCAAAACAACTTGAAGGAAATATTGAAAGTCAAATCCAATCATTCCATGCAGCACTTAAAAACTATTGAATAAAGTTGTGAACAGGTCTTCCAACGCAACTTTTACCTTTGGGTTACAAATTTTCAATTGAGGCAACTAAACTCATTGGGGAAAAATCTGAAAATTTAAAGCGCAACCATGATGGAAAGGTGTGCTCCAAGTCATATTTGAAAGCAATGGGCTTACCTTTTTCCACATTTTAGTTGAAATACTAGCATCAAGAGGATCCATTGCGCATGAGGATGTTCATCCTCAGTGGCAGTTAGACTATGAAAATTCCAATGAAGTAAGTGGGGTTTTTTGATGGGTACCAATTATTTTATTGACAGATTAATTATTGGATTCCAAGATTAATTATTTAATTTACAGATTACTTATTAGATTGACAGATTAATAATTGGATTGAAGAATTGATAATTCTTTTGGTTTTTGAAAGTTTGAAATAGATCCAGGGCTTGATGAAAAATCTCAATTGTTTAACAAGTGGAATTCCATGTATAGGGAACAACCTAAAGAATTTAGGTTGGAGATTCTAAGTTCAATGCTCAAGAATACAGCTGCTTTTCTTGAGCCAAAGGTGTTAAGGTCAAGCCCTGTTTGACCAAAATTGAAAGCAACGCATCATCAGCTTGCAAAATTAAAACGTGTTGAAATAGCAATAAAGAGGGAAAAAAGGGTTAAAAGGGGACCAACAACACAAAAGACATTAATTCTTTTATTTTGAGTGAGAAAAGTTCATTTTTATGGTTTAATGAACTGATGGGAAAATGATTTCTTCGGCGCAAGGATGGCTCTTCATCTGAATCCCATAGTTCAGAGGATGAGACTGAAGAAAGGGTTAAAAGGGGACCAAATAGACCAAAGATAGTAAGCCTTTTATTTTGAGAAATTTTCATTTTTATGGTTTAATCAACTGATGGGAAAATTCTTTGTGTAGTGCAAGGATGGCTCTTCATCTGAATTTCATAGTTTGGTGGAAGAGACTGAAATTTCATTGGGGTTGGTGCTCTTGGAATCAGTTTCCTTTGTAAAGGATGAAGCAGAAGAAATGGAAGAGTCAAACAGAAGCTTGTATTTGGTGAGTTTTGATTTCTATAATGAGATGAGAATTGTGGCTAACTAGTTTTTGATTTTAGGAAGTGAATTACCTCAATCAAATACCTTAGAACTTACATAAGTTCTTGAGTGGGGTTTGGTATCAAGTTGGTGATGGAAATTGTGGATTTAGATTCATTGCTAAATCACTTGGGTCAGATGAACATGGATGGTTTAAAGTAAGAAATAAAATGCTTGAAACATTGAGCAAGAATAAGAGGTGCTATTCTAAGATTTTTGGTGGCATTAAAGACGTTGAAAATATAAAAAAGAGACTTGATGTCAATGACATAAATGAAAAGATTCCATCTTCAAAATGGCTTTAAAAGTTTGATATTGGTCAAATAATACCAGATAATTATGGAAGACCAATATGTTTCATTTCATTGCATTCATTCTGTAATTATACTCCTATTAAAATGGGGTTAAAAAAAGCATCAGAACCAATGTTCATTTCATTTTTTGATAATAGCCATTGGGTCCAGCTTGTACTTAGGGGAGATTTGGTTTCAATCCTTCCCATATTTTCCAAACCATGTTCCATTATTTCTTAAAAATCCTCTTGTTGGTTTCATTACCTCAAAGATCAAATTGAGTTGTATTCTGATTTATAGGAATCATTTTAATTTTATCATTTGGGTTTGGGTTCCAATGCCGATCTTGTAATGATATTAATATGAAGGATTATCAAATTTTTATCATCATTATGGTGGGTGTTTTGGGTTAAGATCATTATGATGAGTGTTTTGAATAAAATTTTATTGGTAATTCAGCTCAACTTGTGTTGGGC
The DNA here is from genome assembly GCA_025617555.3 of Puccinia polysora. Classification (NCBI taxonomy): domain Eukaryota; kingdom Fungi; phylum Basidiomycota; class Pucciniomycetes; order Pucciniales; family Pucciniaceae; genus Puccinia; species Puccinia polysora. The sequence goes on from CM062618.1 coordinate 29,091,386, forward strand.
TGATCCCATCATGAGGAGTATTGTTACTTCTTGTTATGGAATCAGCTTAACACAAGTTGAAATTGTTTTTTTGTTGATGTTTTTACTTTAGGGCTTGTCAAGTTACTTGTCTTTTTTTGTGGTATTTGTACTTTAGGGATTTTCAAGTAACTTTATTTTTTTTTGGTGTTTTAATTTAGGGCTTTCCAAGTTACTTGTCTTTTTTTTTGATTTTTTCACTTGAGTGCTTTTCAATTTACTTGTCTTTTTTTTGGTGTTTTTACTTTACGGCCTGTGATGTTAAACTTGTATTTTTTGGCACTTTTACTCTAGGGCTGCTCCATAGGATCTTTATCTTTGTTTTTATTTAATTTATTTTTCTTTATTTTTCTTTAAATTATTTTACTTTATTTTAATTCAATTTATTTTACTTTATTTGTATTTAATTTATTTCACTTTATTTTTTAATTTATTTTAATTTATTTTTGGCCTTGTGTTTATTCATAGTTATTGATTTTAATTAATTTTTATTTATTTATTTTTTCAATTTCTCTTCTTCTGTCTTTTTTTAATTTTAATTTTTTTTTGGATGATGATAAATTCACAACTCCAATCAGGTGGGAGTTGTGTAGGGCCCTAAACAGCTCAAATGAGACGTGGGGGCCCATAGACAACTACAAAGGGCTGTTCCAAACACGCTCGACCCCCAGGGGGACATATAGGAGCCATTTACCCCCCTGAAAACGGCCATTTGGAGCGGTATACCCTGTACATAGCTCAAAACCGCCATTTTTGGGGGTGGGAAACCCCCCAGAAGTCATGCCAGAATTTTGTGAACCGCCTGGACCACACTTGGGCTCCCTAAAACAAAATTTGGGATCAAGGCATACTTTTTGGGACTGATTTTCCACACCTAGTGATTACAAAGTGAATTTAAAGTGAAACCAAAGTGAAAGTAAAGTGAAAATTGAAATCATATAAAAAAATGCAAAAAATTCTTTCTTAACTCAAAAGTGAGCAAAATTTATTTTTCCAATTGAAATTTGGATTGAATACTGAAGTATACCATTGCATTTTTTTGCATGGGAAAAGTAGCAAGCCATCCTTCTTCTGACATGGCTGCATGGAAGGTCTACATTCCTAATGCCATCATTAAAGCTTGGGGAAACAAAAAAAAGGAGTTGGCTAATGAAACATTGGAAGCCCTGATTGCATCCTCATCAAGGTTGACCATTGAGGAACAAAATTTTTAACAGCTGGATGCAACCTCTGGTCGTGAGTAACAGTTTACGTTACTGAGGTCTTTGCTGGATTTAATTTGATCAAACCTAATGGAGTGCATGTAGCTGAAACTATGAATTAACCAATGAATGTTTACTAGATCCACTTGACCCACCTCCTGTGAGAACTTTTCCTACTAGTGAAGACGCCCAAAACTATTGTCAAACATGGGCTATGAAGCATGGTTACGCTCTGATGGTTTTTAACTCAAAGAAAGATAAATATGTGGATTTTGCCTGTGATTGCCTTGGCTCCTATTTGGGACAACTTCTTACCAAACGGTCTAGAAAAACTCACACAAGGAAGGTTGGGTGCAAGTTTTTAAGCCATGCAAGTTGCACAAATGCAGACCCCTTGTGGCAACTCTTCTACAAAGAAACCCAACATAAACATCAACCATTTGAACATCCCTCTGTGAATCCTCAACTGAAGAGAATCTTGGGGGTGGCCTTAGAAAATCTAATGGAAGGGATGAATGAAGGGCTCAATAAGTTTTGGATTAAGAGGAAATTGAGCAAGATTGATGGAGGGGATTATGTTGATGACCAAAAAATCTATAACAATAAGTGGAAGGTAACACTTGCAGAACTAAAGGTGAAAAGTTTTATGGAGGTAATCTATGAAAAGCTTGAAGAAAAAAGTTGGATTCACTGATCAAAGTTCAGTGGAGAGGGTCACTTGGAGGCCCTGTACTTATCACATCCTGAGGAAGTAAAGATTTCAAAACAATTCAATCATATTTCTATGTTTGATTTTAATTTTTAAGACAAATAAGTACAAAATCCGGCTATTCCATGTTGTAGGAATGACAGCCAATTGGAAAACTTTCACTAAAGCTCTTGTTTTTATAAAAAATGAAACGTTTGAGCTCTACAGTTGGTCTGTAAATGCATTAAAGGAGTTGGCTTATGATCCTGAGAGACTTCCAAAAGTCTTTGTGATGGACCGTGAAAAAGCTCTTATTTTTGATATTGAATCTAGTTTCCTTGAGTCATCAAGACAATGTTGCACTTGGCACTTGTCTAAAAACATACAGGAAAACTGTAAAGCCTAATTTGTTAATGACATTGAAGGATGGAAAAGCTTTATGACTCTGTGGAAAAAGTATGGGGCCTCAAAGACCAAGGAGGAAGGGGGGGTCACTGATGTGGAACTCAGAGTAGGTCCAAATGAATGCTTCTTATTTTTCCTAATTTTGGGTTCTGACCTTTTGATTTGTATAGTTTTTCTTGAAAGACTATGAGGATGTACGCAAGTACATGGAAAATAACATTTTCCCAATCAAAAAGACGTTTTTAACAGTGTGGACTTGTATAAACCAAGATTTTGGAAACAAAAAAACATCTTGGGTTGAAGGGGCCCATGCAACTCTCAAAGGATTCCTTGCAAACTCTTAGGGAAACAGGTTGGATTTTTGGAACATCATTGACCAAAATGTTTTGAATCAAATTAAATTGGTTCATGCATCACTTGATAACTATTGAATTAAATTGGTTCATGCATGAATTTATAGCTATCCAATTAAATTAGGGAAAGTTCTTCCACCTGAACTGTTACCATTGGGTTACAGATTGTCTTTAGAGGCAATTCAGCTTATTAGGGAACAATTTGAGAAGTTCAAACGTGATCATGATGGCAAAGTGTGCACCAAGTCATATTCCAAGACTATGGGTTTTGCCTTTTCCCACCAAATAGGTGACTTTCTAGCATTCAGAGGATCTAGGGTACACAAAGATAGTCATCCTCAGTGGAGGTTTACTATGACCCTTGCAGTTCTAGTTCTGTAAGTTGGCTTAAGTTGGATTGTTCAAGTTGCATTGTTCAAATCAATATGTGATTAATGCCTTTTGATTAATGATTTCTAATTCACTAATGGTTGATCCTTTTGAATTTTTCAAGGGTAATTTTGACAAAATGCTAAGCATTCCTCAGTTACATGAAAAGGTCAATGCAATGATCTTGGAATCTCCAGATCAAGAGCAAAGAGGCATATTGAAGTATATCATTTGGAAGATTAAAAAATACCAACCAAGTCCAAGAATTGAACCTAAAGTCTTACAATCAAGTAGGGGCTGGTCTAAATTGACAGATACAGGGCAAGAAACATCTCTGTTGGAGCATGTTGAAAAAGAACTCAAGGGTGATAAAGGGACTGGAAGGTCTCCAAATAAGAAAATACAAAGAATTGTAAGTCTTTTTTTTGGGATATGTTCATTTTTTGGTTTAATGAGCTTAGTTACTAATAATGACAAATTCTTAGTCAAAGTTGGCAGAATATGAATCTGAATTTCATAGTTCAGAGGAAGAGAATGAAAGTGAATGGGATCACTCAATTTGGAATCAGAATCCTCTGCAGAGGAAGACAACGTGCAGAAAGACTCCACCAGAAGCTCATCTTTGGTGAGTATTCATTTGAATGATGTGATTCAAAACATGAATAATAAGCTAGTTTTGATGATAGGAAACAAACTTGAAGTAAATCAATCAAATACCCAAGAAATTCCATAGGTTCTTGGGTGAGGTTTGGGATCCAATTGGAGATGGGAATTGCTGATTTAGAGTCATTGCTAAATCTCTTGGTTATGAAGAACATGGTTGGTTTAAAGTGAGAAAAGAACTGATGAAAAAATTAGAGAAAGATAAAGCATGCTACATTAAGATTCTTGGTGGTGCAAAGGAATTTAAAAAGATTAAAAAAGACTTGATGTTGAATAAATCAATGAAAAGATTCCCTCCTCAAAATTGCTGGCTAAATTAGATATGGGTCAAATCATAGCAGAAACATATTTCAGACCTATATGTTTCATTCCATTGGATTCATGTGATATTCAATTCATGTGATACCTCTAATCCAATGAAAAATGGTGTTACTGATCAATCAGATCCAATTTTCATTTCCTTTTTAAACAATAACCACTGGGTTCTATTAGTACTTGAGGAACAAATGATTCCAATCCTGCCCATTGTAGCAAAACCGTGTTCCTTGATTTCTGAAAAAGCCTCCGGTTGGGTTGATCATCTCAAAGATCAACTGAAAATGTATTCCAGATTATAGAGATTATAGACTTTGACTTCATTTCATTGTTGTGTTTCATATAAATTGTAATTCTAATGCAGCTAACAAGCTTATTAATATAAAGGGTTATCACATTTTGAACATCATTATGTTGAGTGTTCTGAGTTAACATAATTATATTGAGTGTTTTGAATGAGAGTTTAATGGTAAGTCAGTTAAACTTTTGTTGGGCGGATTCCATCATAAGGAGTATTTTACTCATTATGATGGGATCAGCTTAACACAAGTGGAACCGTTTTTTTTTTGTTTTTTTACTTTAGGGCTTGTAAAGTTAACTGTATTTTCTTTGGTGGTTTTAGTTTAGTGTTTTTTAATGAGTCAACATAATCACATTGTGTGTTTTGAACAAGAGTTCAATGGTAAGTCAGTTCACCTTGTGTTGGTCTGATTGAATCATAAGGAGTACTGTACTTGTTATGATGGGATCAGCTTAACACAAGTTGAACTTGTTTTTTTTCTTTTGGTGTTTTTAATTTAGGGATTATCAAGTTAGTTTTCTTCTTTTTGGTGTTTTTAGTTGAGGGCTAGTCCAGTTGCTTGTATTTTTTTGATTTTTTTAATTTAGGGCTAGTCAAGTTACTTGTTATTTTTTTTTGGTGTTTTTAGTTTAGGGCTAGTCCAGTTACTAGTGTTGTTTTTTGGGTATTTTCACTTCAGGGCTAGTCCATTCAATATTCCTAGTTTTTTTTTATTTTTTATTTTTTATTTTTTTATTTTTTTGTTTTAATGAGAGTTTAAAATCAACATTTTTTGATTTCTTTGTTTTTTTGGTTGATTCCTGTTTTTTGGAAGGTTTATTTGATTCATAGGTTATGTTAGTGCCCTTTCATTCAATTTTTTCTGGCTCACCGCGGTCTGGTGGAGTTTTTGATGCCACTAGACTACATTTGAGCCGTGTACAACTCCACACAACTCAAATATAGTCGTGAAGAATCCAACGCACAGTTGGACCCAGCTGGGTGGGCCGCACAACTCTTTGAACCGTGTGGGTCATACAAGGCTTGGATTGGATTGTGTGGCATGCAAAAAGTCCCACTTTTAAAAATTTCCATGGCTCAATGAGCCATGAATTTAACATTACCCAAAAAAATTCATAATTTCAAAGAAGACATTTCCTCTTAAAAGAAATGCATAAAAAATAAGAAACAACAAAACTTTGGTGCAGGAGACAGCCACCATCTGAGTCATTGCTATTTCAGGTCAAAACCAGCCATTCTCCAGCATATTTTAAAGAAAATTTCACAGCGGGTTTCAACCGGACTTTCAAAAACACGTAAATTCCCAGGTGGTTGAAATGGCTTACTCAACAATGCACAGGCCATCAAAACCACACATCCCTATTTTATTTATTTCCTGCTCTTCTACCCCCATGTGAGTAGGCAAATGGAAGTAACAGTTCCCCTCTCTGGTGTGTCAAGGGGGGTAAAGGCCACTTTCACATGCCATGCAATGGCCTTATTAAATTTCCATCAGGAATTGACCAGATTGATTCATTTTTCAAAAAAAGGTATCATTTTAGAAAAAAATGATCTAAAATGATTCCTTTTTCAAAAAAAGGTGTGATTTTAGTGATTTTTAAGGCATGGTTATAGCCTGGGACTCCAATTAATCCTACATGGGGGAGGCATATCTCCATTTCAAACCTTCTTATAGGTTCCTCTTGATTTTTTGGGATATAATGAGGATTCTTTCTGGGAACTGATGCTGGCTGGGAAGTCAAAAAATTTCACATTATAGTTATTAAGGAAATTTGAAGTAGAGAATACTATATCTTTACAATAATGTGTTTTATTTGAGATTTATGCTGTGTTTCTTGAAATTATCACAGTTTAAATATGTCAAGCTTTCTTAATTCATGTTAAGTTCACTTCTTCCCCACTTCAAGGGTGGGAATTAAAACAAGGATTGATGTAGACAGTGTTGATTATTTTTGGAAAGAATTTTGCACTTCTATTGGTTTCAGTTTTCCCCTTTCAGTCTCATGGAATATTTTACTTTCAATACAATATGAAATAGATATATATTTTTTAACCAATTAATTAATCAATTCTCCTTTGGAATTAATTCAAGCATTTCTTTAGTGTATTTATGTAATATTTATTTTGAATTATTTCAAAGTTTTTAGTTTTAATATTTGGTAAGAAAGAATTTTGAAGAATTCTCTTAAGGGAAATGTTAAATTCACAACCTCACAACACCCCTTCATGACCTAAAAAGGGTTGCATGGCGCAACTCACAACCCACTTTGAGTTGCAAAAAGCCACTTGAAACCCATTTCCGTTGTGAATGGCCCTTTGCAACCCAGCTCAGTTGCAAAAAGCCACTCAAGACACAATTTGGAGTCTTGGGTGGCCTTTCACAACCCATTTTCAGAAAACAAAAAAAAGAGTAATGTTAAATTCACAGCAAATTGAGCCGTGGAAAAAATTCAAAGTGAGCCTTTTGGCACGCCACATGGTCCAATCCAAGCCATGTACAACCCCCCATGCTTCAAAGAGTCGCGCGGCCCGACCAGCTGGGTCCAACAGCATGTTGGATTCCACACAAATTAATTTGAGTTGTGTGGAGTTGTACACAGCTCAAATGTAGTAGTGTGGAACCGTATACAACCCCCTAAAGCTCAAAGAGTCAGGCGGCCCACCCAGCCTGGCCCAACAGCATGTTGGATTCCACACAACTTCATTCAAGTTGTTTGGATTTGTACATGACTCAAATGTAGTCTTGTGGCATCCAACATGCCACCAGACCGCAGTGATCCAAAAAAAACAAAGAAAATGGAATGAAAGGGCACTAATATAACCCATGAATCAAATAAACTTTCCAAAAAACAGGAATCAACCAAAAAATCAAAGAAATCAAAAAATTCTGATTTTAAACTCTCATTCAAACAAAAAAATAAATAAATAAATAAATAAATAAAAACATAAAAAAGTGGGACTATCCAATGGACTAGCCCTAAAGTAAAAAGACCTGAAAAACACAAGTAAATGGAATAGACCTAAACTAAAAACATAAAAAAAATCACAAGTAACTTTACTAGCCCTAAATAAAAAGTTCAACTTGTGTTGAGCTGATCCCAATATAACAAGTAAAATACTCCTTATGATGGAATCAGCCCAACACAAGTTGAACTGACTTACCATTAAAATCTCATTCAAAACACTCAATGTGATAATTTTAACTCAAAAAAAGCACTAAACTAAAAAGACCAAAAAAATACAAGTAACTTGACAAGCCCTAAAATAAAAACACCAAAAAAAACCGGTTCAACTTGTGTTAAGCTGATCCCATCATAATGAGTAAAATACTACTTATGATGGAATCCGCCCAACACAAGTTGAACTGACTTACCATTAAACTCTCATTCAAGAACTTCAATATAATTATGTTAACTCAGAACAATCAACATAATGATGTTCAAAATGTGATAACCCTTTATATTAATAAGCTTGTTAGCTGCATTAGAATTACAATTTATATGAAACACAACAATGAAATGAAGTCAAAGTCTATAATCTCTATAATCTGGAATAAATTTGCAATTGATCTTTGAGATGATCAACCCAACCAGAGGCTTTTTCAGAAATCAAGGAACACGGTTTTGCTACAATGGGCTGGATTGGAATCATTTCTTCCTCAAGTACTAATAGAACCCAGTGGTTATTGTTTACAAAAGAAATGAAAATTGGATCTGATTGATCAGTAAAACCATTTTTCATTGGAGTAGAGGTATCATATTAATCCAATGATATGAAACATATAGGTCTGAAATATGTTTCTGCTATGATTTGACCCATATCTAATTTAGCCAGCCATTTTGAGGAGGGAATCTTTTCATTGATTTATTCAACATCAATTCTTTGTTAAATCTTTTTGACCTCCTTTGCACCACCAAGAATCTTAAATTACCATGCTTTATCTTTCTCCAATGTTTTCATCATTTCTTTTCTCACTTTAAACCAACCATGTTCTTCATAGCCAAGAGATTTAGCAATGACTCTAAATCAGAAATTCCCATCTCCAATTGAATACCCCACCTCACCCAAGAACCTATGGAATTTCTTGGGTATTTGATTGAGGTATTTCAAGTTTGGTTCCTATCATCAAAACTAACCTAGTATTCATTTTTTGAATCACATCATTCAAATTAACATTCGCCAAAGATGAGCTTCTGGTTGAGTTTTGCTGCAGGTTGTCTTCCTCTGCAGAGGATTCTGATTCCAAATTAAGTGATCTCAATTCACTTTCAGTCTCTTCCTCTAAACTATGAAATTCAGATTCAGATTCCGCCAACTTTGACTAAGAATTCATCATTATTAGTAACTAAGCTCATTAAACCAAAAAATGAACATATCCCAAAAAAAAGACTTACAATTTTTTGTATTTTCTTATTTGGAGACCTTCCAGTCCCTTTATCACCCTTGAGTTCTTTTTCAACATGCTCCAACAGAGATGGTTCTTGCCCTGTATCTGTCAATTTAGACCATAACCTACTTGATTGTAAGACTTTAGGTTCAATTCTTGGCTTTGGTTGATATTTTGTAATCTTCCAAATGATATACTTCAATAGGCCTCTTTGCTCTTGATCTGGAGATTCCAAGATCATTGCATTGAACTTTTCACGTAACTGAGGAATGCTTAGCATTTTGTCAAAATTACACTTGAACAATTCAAAAGGATCAACCATTAGTGAATTAGAAATCATTAATCAAAAGGCATTAATCACATATTGATTTGAACAATGCAAATTGAACAATAAAACTTAAGCCAACTTACAGAACTAGAACTCAAGTGCCATAGTAAACCTCCACTGAGGATGACTATCTTTGTGTACCACAGATCCTCTGAATGCTAGAAATTCACCTATTTGGTGGGAACAGTAAAAACCCATAGTCTTGGAATATGACTTGGTGCACACTTTGCCATGATGATCATGTTTGAACTTCTCAAATTGTTCCCTTATAATATGAATCGCCTCTAAAGATAATTTTTAACCCAATGGTAACAGTTCAGGTGGAAGAACTGTCCCTAATTTAATTGGAGAGTTATAAAGTGATGCATGAACCAATTTAATTTGATTCAAAACATTTCTGCCAAGGATTTTCCAAACAACCAACATGTTTCCCTAAGAGTTTGCAAAGAATCCTTTGAGAGGTGCATGGGCCCCTTCAACCCAAGATTTTTTTTTTGTTTCCAAAATCTGAGCTTATACAAGTCGACACTGTTATAAACATCTCTTTGATAGGGAAAATGTTATTTTCCATGTACTCAAATACATCCTCATAGTCTTTCAAGAAAAACTATACAAGTAAAAAGGTCAGGACCCAAAACTAGGAAAAATAAGAAGCAGTGATTTGGACCTACTCTGAGTTCCACATCATTGACCTTAGCCTCCTCCTTGGTCTATGAGGCCCCATACGTTTCCACAGAGTCATAAAGATTTTCCATCCTTCAACGTCATTAATAAATCACCCTTTACAGTTTGCTTATATGTTTTTAGACAAGATCCAAGTGAAAAATTGTCTTGATGGATCAGGGAAACTAGATTCAATAGCACAAATCCAAGCTTTTTCATGGTCCATCACAAATACTTTTGGGAGTCTCTCAGGATCATAAGCCAACTCATTTAATTTTTTTACAGACCAACTGTAGAACTCAAAAATTTCTTTTGTTATAAAAACAAGAGCTTTTGTGAAAATTTTCCAATTTTCTGTCATTCCTCCAACATGGAATAGCGGGATTTTGTACTTATTTGTCTTATAAGTACAATCCAACATAGCAATATGATGGAATTGTTTTGAAAGCTTTACTGCCTCAGGATGTGCTAAGTACAGGGCCTCCAAGTGACCCTCTCCACTTAACTTTGACCAGTGAATCCAACTTGTTTCTTCAAGCTTTTCATAGAGTACCTCCATAACACTTTTTGCCTTTATTTCTGCAAGTGTTACCTTCCGCTTATTGTTATAGATTTTTTGGTCATCAACATAATCCCCTCCATCAATCTTGCTCCATTTCCTCTTAAGCTGCAACATATTTTAACCCATTCATTCATGCCTTCCATTAGATTTTCTAAGGCCACCCCCAAGATTCTCCTCAGTTGAGTATGCACAGAGGGATGTTCAAATTGTTGAAGTTGTGGAAACTAAAGGGGGAAACTCCCCTGAAGTCGTCCTTGAGTTCCGGAAGTTATTGATCAAAGCGTCTGTAAAGAGATTGGATGCAGCCGGTCAAGAGAGAGAGAGAGAGAGAGAGAGAGAGAGAGGAGAGAGAGAGAGAGAGAGAGAGAGAGAGAGAGAGAGAGAGAGGGAGAGAGAGAGGGAGAGAGAGAGAGAGAGAGAGAGAGAGAGAGAGAGAGAGAGAGAGAGATAGAGCGAGGGATAGAGTGATAATAAGATGAATTCCTTCCTTTCCAATCCAATCCAATGTGATCCCATACAAAGTGATAAAAGTCCCGTCCAGTCCGTGAAGTGATGTGATGCCCTCCTTACAACCCGGAGTTGAGAGTGAAGTATTTAAGTCCTCCCTCTCAACCCTAACCTAAGTACAACCGCAAGTAAGAAAGAATGATGGAATACAACCCCTAAGCCACAGAAACCTAGCCCAACCCTATCCCTCCGTCCCCGTCCTGTAACCCATGCTCCACCTCCCCTGCCCCATGCCCCGTCCATGTTGCCCGCTGGTTTGTCCTTCTCATGATGCGTCCGCCCAACAACCCGTTCCAGGTATCCAGGGCGTACCCGCATGATCCAATTGGCGCATCTTGCAATGCGCAATCCGCTTGATCCGCGCAAGCCGTCCAATCCGTGCAAGCCTTCCAATCCAGGCAATCCATCTGATCTGCGCAAGCTTTCCGATCCACCCAAGCCTTCCAATCTGCGCAATCCGTCTGATCTGCGCAAGCCTTCCGATCCGCGCGAGCCCGCAGCGCGCAGCCTTTCCCAACTCGCGTCCATGAAAGAGCACCACATCCCCCCCCAACTTGAGTTCTGTCCCCAGAGATCGGCCACCATCTCACCTACCACGCTCATCCTCCAAGTTGCCTTCCCACCCGCCTGCCCTCTATCCTCTGTGTCACCTTCCCACCCGCCTGCCCTCTATGCCAGAGATCTTCTGCTCCACCAGAGAAAGGATCCGCATGCCTTCATCCAACCCCACACGGGTTACCAAACCGCGCGAGATCCGCGCCTTGGAGAGAGAAGATCCGCGTGAGCAAGAGAAATGGGCAAAGGTGAGAAATCCGCACCAGTGAGAGTCTGAAAGTGAGAAATCCGCGCCAGTGAGAGTATCTGCAAGAGTACATGGGGAGACCTTGAGGCGTCAGCGCGCGTACGCGATCCTCAAGAGAGACAGGAAGAGAAAAAAAATGAAGAATGAATAGATAAGAAGGAACAAGAGAAAAATAATTTTTTTTTTTTTTTTTTTTTTTTTTTTTTTTTTTTTTTTTTTTTTTTAGAGCCCGCGTCCTGTGTCCCAACTCCAACCTTCCAACCCGCGCTAGCTTCCCCCCCAACTTTGCTGCTGTCCTCAGCCAACCGCGCCCCCTATGCTCATCACCAGATCCGCGGCGCGTTGCCTCAACCAATCCCACACGGGTTTCAAGCGCAAATTGTTGTCCCAAACTGCCTAGGTGCACCTCCTGCCGCCAAGACCCTCCTGCATCCTTTGAGATTTGAGCCCATCTGCGGGCAAAACCCAAACAAAAGCGAACACCCCCAGACGTGTTTACCACAACCCGCCATGGAGGAGGAAAGAGGCTTCAAAACCCTTTCAATCCCAGCCCTCTCCTTCCCCACTCCGTCCACGCAACATTCCTTGCCCTTTGCAGTTCTTGCGGCCTTGTTCTACCCTCTGGAGATTTATGTCCGCTCCCTGCCTGCCGGACCACGCGTGACCACTTGATCCTTCCACTCCGCCCCACCGTCCGTCAAATTCCGCGCCCGTCCTTTCTGTTGCTGCCACTACCCTTTCCAAATGCGAGCTCCCCACCATCAAAGAGGTCCGGCTTGGGTTGTGATTCTCCAAAGCATGGTCCGTCTCTTCCGCTGCCGCGTGTACCTTCTTTGCGAGATCCGTCCGCCGCTTGCCAATTCCCAAACCGCACGGAGCATCCATTTCCTGTTCCGTTGTCCTCGCCTGCTTCCTGTCAGTAGGCCGCACCGGTTCCGACAAGTCCCGCTTCCCCAGCACGTACTTAGCCCCCACTGGGGAAACCAATTCCGCGTTCAAATCCACTGTCCGGTCCCTTTGTCCCTTCTGCCAACAGTTGTTGTCCTCCCCATTTGCGCACATGCGGGGCGCAGACGCGCTGGGAGACTGAATAATCTCCAGATAGGCCTTGAGGCCCCTTGCCACCTCCGCGAGTTTGCTATCCCAAGAGATGGTTGCCGGTTGTGGCGCTGGAACATACTCTGCCCTGTAGTACTCCAGTTCCGCGTAATCCAATTCCGCTTGCAACCGGATCCCGCCGCGCGCGCCTGCCTTATAACCCAATTCCGCGGATGGCTTGAGATTGTCCTTCCAAAAGCAAGAACCGCGCCCCCCCATCTTGCCAGCATGTTCTCCTTCAGTTCCGGCCAATCCATGTTCAGGTAGCCTCCCATCTCCTCCACGTCCCGACACGCTTCCGCGTCCTTGATGAACAGGACGACATGGTGAGCCTTCTCAGAATCTGAAACGCCTTCAGAGTCTGCTATTGTTTCATACCGTGAGATGAATCGCTCCGCTTCCGCAATGTTGAGTCAAATATGCGGGTAAATCCATGGGGTAGCGCGGAAGCCGTGGGATGAGGAAGGAAGAGAAGCGGCTGTTGGTAGCATCCGTGAGTACCTTCAAGAGACTTCGACGAAAGATCTTTCCCGGCCAGACCCCCAGATGTGGAAACTAAAGGGGGCAACTCCCCTGAAGTCGTCCTTGATTTCAGGAAGTTATTGATCAAAGCGTCTGTAAGGAGATTGAATGCAGCCGGTCAAGAGAGAGAGAGAGAGAGAGAGAGAGCAAGAGAGAGAGAGCGAGAGAGCGAGGGATAGAGTGATAATAAGATGAATTCCTTCCTTTCCAATCCAATCCAATCTGATGCCATAAAAAGTGATAAAAGTCCCGTCCAGTCCGTGAAGTGATGTGATGCCCTCCTTACAACCTGGAGTTGAGAGTGAAGTATTTAAGTCCTCCCTCTCAACCCTAACCTAAGTACAACCGCAAGTAAGAAAGAATGATGGAATACAACCCCTAAGCCACAGAACCCTAGCCCAACCCTATCCCTCCGTCCCCCGTCCCGTAACCCATGCTCCACCTCCCCTGCCCCATGCCCCGTTTGTGTTGCCCTTTGGTTTGTCCTTCTCATGATGCGTCCGCCCAACAACCCGTTCCAGGTATCCAGGGCTTACCCGCGTGATCCAATCTGCGCGTCTTGCGATGCGCAATCTGCTTGATCCGCGCAAGCCTTCCAATCCGCACGAGCCTTCCAATCCACGCAATCCGTCCAATCTGCGCAAGCCTTCCAATCCGCGCAAGCTTTCCAATCCACGCAAGCCTTCCAATCTGCGCAATCCTTCCAATCTGCGCAAGCCCGCAGCGCGCAGCCTTTCCTGACTCGCTTCCATGAAAGAGCACCACAACGTTTATGTTGGGTTTCTTTTTAGGAGAGTTGCCACAAGGGCCTTTGTGCAATTTCCATGGATTAAAAACTTGCACCAAACCTTCCTTGTGTGAGTTTGTCTAGACTGTTTGGTAAGAAGTTGTCTTAAATAGGAACCATGGCAATCACAGGAAAAATCCACATATTTATCTTTCTTTGAGTTAAAAACCTTCAGAGTGTAACCATGCTTCATTGCCCATTTTTTACAATATTTTTTGGGCCTCTTCCCTAGTAGGAAAAGTTATCACAGGAGGTGGGTGAAGTGGATCTAGTTAAAATTCATTGGTTAAGTCCTAGTTTCAGTTACATTCACCCCATTGGTTTTGATCAAATTAAATCCAGAAAAGACATGAGTAACATAAACTGTTACTCACAACCAGAGGTTGCATACCACTGTGAAAAATTTTGCTCCTCAATTTGCAACCTTGATGAGGGCGTCATCAGGGCTTCCAATGTTTCATTAGCAAAATCCTTTTTTTTCTTTTTCCAAAGCCTTAATGATGACACTATGGAGGTAGAAATTCCACGCAGCCATGTCAAAAGAAGGAGGGATTGCAACTTTTCCCATTCAAAAGAATGCAATGGTAAAATTAATTATTCAATCCAACTTTTAATTCAACAAACAAAGTTTGCTCACTTTTGAGTTGAGAAAGAATTGTTTGCATTTTTTCATATGATTTCAATTTTCACTTTAGTTTCACTTTTTTTTCACTTCAAAGTCACTTTTTAATCACTAGGTGAGGAAAAAAAGTCCCACAAAGTATGCTTTGATCCCAAATTTGCGTTGAGGCAACCCAAGTGTGGTCCAGGCGGTGCCCAAAATTCTGGCATGACTTCTGGAGGGTTTTGCACCCCCAAAAATGGCTGTTTTGAACTGTGTACCCCCATACACGGCTCAACTCCAAATCACCGTGTTTGGGGGGGTAAACGGCTCCTATACAACCCTCCAGGGGTTTCGTGTGTTCAGGAAGGCCCTTTATAGTCGTCTATGGGCCCCCATGGCTCATTTGAGCGGTGTAAGGCTCTACACAACTCCCACATGACTGGAGTCATGAATCTATCATCACCCTTTTTTTCTGTAATTTTTATGGTACAATCAAAGGGAACATCTTTTCTTTCTGGTGATAGGATCCCCCCACTCCCTCATTTTAATTTTAATTTTTTAATTTTTTATTTTTGTCATTTTTAAAATTTTTTACTTCAATTATTTTAATTTTTTTTATTTCTTTCTTTTCTTTCTGTTTTGTACATTTCAGATTTTCAAAGCATTTATTTATTTAATTTTATTTTATAATTATTTGAAAAAATCCTAATTATGTTTTTTTTACTATTGATAGTTTGAGAATTTATTTGTTTCAATTTATTGAATGATTTAAACTGCATTTTGATAATAATATTGATGTTTTAACAGGATTATCAATACATTTGATTTCTTTCCTATTAAATGATTCCTTCCGTCCTAACCAATCATATTTTCCTAACTATTCTCTCACCACAGACTTTTTGACCACCCTAAAAATCAAAAATTAACATATCAAAAAATGGCTAACAATAATAATTCCAGTGCTTATTATGATGAAAAAAGAGAAGAATTTCTCTATCTCATGAAATGCTGATTAATACTTTTAAAAGTCAATAATCTTTTATAATTAATCCTTTTGGTCTTTCAATATCAATTAAGTGCCCTAAAAGTCTTCCAAAATCTATCAAGCTGTTCATCAACCACCTCAAAAGGAATTTCAATCATCTGAGTCCAATTGAAAAAATGATTCCAGTCAATCTTCAGGTAGGAAATATGACCACCTTTTTGGTTCCCTAGGCTACACCACAAAATCTGCTTTATATCAAGAGCCCGGATTATTTACAAGGCTCAAGCATCACCACAAAATTTCCATGGCCTCCAACCATATCAAAGTGACAACTGAATATATTATATGAGTTAGAATCCTTTTCAGATTGAAAAAAAAAACTCAAAATTATTTCCTTTGCCATATGCACTCAAGTTATTTTTTATTTATTTTCAATTATTTTGAATAATGAATGATTGATTCTATTTTCATTTTATGATTTTCATTATAATGAATGATTTTTATTTTTATTTTTTTTCAGTTTTTGTTTATTAATATGTTGTACTTATATTCACTTTCAAATTTAACAAAACTATCATGGATGTAAGGAATATTACAAATCCAAAAAACCTTACCAAACTTATGAATTAAAATCATATATTAGCCACAATAATTCTTCTATTAAAAAAAACAAAACATCAAATGGATTCCATGCCTTCAATTTCAGATTTATCCATCCTTTCTTACAGCCATTAGGGCTTACCAGAGTTAGCAAAACTTCCATTAGAAAACTGCCATTTTTAATGGTGGCTTTCTGAAATACACATACCCCCTCACTGGTGTATTTCAAAATGGTGGTTTTCATGAAAATGGCAGTTTTCAAAAATCAAACCTGCCATTAAACCCTCCATTTATGCATCATCATCCATCCACCATCCATCACATCCAAAACACCCATCCATACCTCCACCTCAATTAATCCATACCAATCCCATCTCCATTGCTTCACATCTCCATTGATTCACATCTCTATTGCTTGACATATCTATTGCTTCACATCTCCATCTTCACAAAAATCATTCAGATAACCTGTGGCCCTACAACTTGTTTTTGATAACAACAAGAATTTCATATCCCTCCATGCTGGCCTTCCTGGTTCTTTTTATGATTCATATGTTTTCAATTGGATGCGGACTGCCCAAAAACCAGAGAACTACTTTGACCAAGATCAATACCTTCTGGCTGATTCAGCTTATTCTAGTGCAAAATATGTGGTTCCAGAATACCAGGAATGTTTCATCCAACAAACAAGGAAAATTTGATTTCAACTATCATCTTGCCCAATCACAAGTTTGGATTTATCATGCCATAGGAGTCCTGAAAGGAACATGGGCAAGCTTAAGGGAAATGCAAACCCAGTTTCAAAACTCCAAAGACATGAAGTTCCTCATCAACTGGATTATCACTTGTATAATCATTCACAATCTTTTGGCCAACATCAAAGATGAATGGGACCAAATATTTGAAGAAGATATTCCGGATCCACCTCAAGTCATCCCTGTCTCATCTTCTACCTCATCTCCTTCTGTGAGAGAATGGATTCTTCCCCTCACCCTCCCTTGCTTTGATGAGTAATGTTTGATTTTGAATTAGGTAAAAAATTTCTTCACCATATTTTTTTTGGTTTTGGTTGTTCAACCAAGATTTCTAGGCTGAGTTGGTTTTTTTTCTCTTTTGGTGGGGTGGACTTAGAAAAAAACAGACTCAAAACTTCCAAAACACTCACCTCACCCCACCAAACCACTGGTAGGTCCACTCCTTCCTCCTCCTCACCAACCAACTCCACCTCACACCACCTCCACCTCACCCCTTCTCCTCACCCACCACCTCTGCCTCACCCAGCACCTCCACCTCACCCACCACCTCCCCTCCTCCTTTGTTTGGAACCCCTGGTAAGCTCCCCCCTCCTCCTCATCATCATCCTCATCCATCCCCATCAACCAATACTGATCCTTTGATCCATAAACCTTAGGCCCCCCCACCTCCTTACTTCTTAAGTCCTCAGGTAAGTTCCCCCCCTCCTCCTCATCCTCCTCTTCCCTCAATCCTTTCTGAACTCCTCTCCCTCTTGCTTGCTCCCTCACCTCCTCTCCCTCTTTCTTTCTCCCTCACCTCCTCTCCCTCTTTCTTTCTCCCTCACCATACCCCCCCCCCTGCTCCCTTGCTTTCCCACCCCCTCTGCTCCCTTGCCCCCCCCCTTTGCTTGCTCACTTTCCCCCCCCCCCCTTTGATCAGACCAGCCCCCCGCCCTGTGTTTGGATTGCTTGCCCCCTCACCCCCCTTGTTTGCTACATCCCCCCCTAAATTGCCGGCCCTCCCACCCCCTTTGTTTGCTCCCTCACCTCCCCCCTTCAATTTCTGCCCCCCACCCCCTTTTCTCACTCCCTTTCCCCCTCTCTTGATTGCCGCCCCCCCCAATTTGTTTTGATTGCTGGCCCCTCCACCCTCCTTGTTTGCTCCTCCCCCCCTTAATTTGGACCAGCCCCCCCCCTCAATCACCGGCCCCACCCTCCCCACCCTCAATCACCGGCCCCGCACCCACTTTTATCTGGCCCCGCACCCCGCTTTGTTTGCTCTTGCCGCCCCTGCACCAGCTTGCCAGCCCCCGCTGCCAGCTTTCTGCTCCGCCCCTCTAGTTGCCACTGGCCTCCCCCCAACGCCCTCCTTCCCAGCCAACCAAGACACCCCCCCTCCCTTGCTGCCGGGCCCCATCCTCCCTGGCCCCCATAGTCCAACCAAAAGCCCAGCCTAATTTGGTCACACACAGGTAGTTTTTTTTATGACATGACTTATTTTTTTTTGGTGATAAGCCCGGCCCAATTTTTCCATGCCCAGTAATTTTTTTTTTTTTGGTTTTTTTTTTTGTGATCACGTGACTGCATTTTTTTTTTGGTAATCCTTTTTTGATTTCTTTTCCTTCAATTCCATTTCTTCTCCCACTGCAATCACAATGTTATACTCTAAATTGAATCCCATCTTGATCCTCACCCCAATCAGAGCATTTGCCTGGGAGGAAACAAGATGGAAGGAGATGAGGTGACAAACATAAATAGAGGTGGCAAGCAGAGGACTTTGAAGCAAAATAGGGATTGAATGAGAGCCATGGAAATCTCTTTGAAGCTTGAAAAGGGGGGAATAAACAAAAAGATTGTATGATTTGGGTGGAAACTAAGACCTAAAATTCTTTTATTGGTGGGTTTAATAATAGTTTTAAGCATTTTTGTAATCTAAAATTATTTTTTTTTCTTAATTTTTTTCATCAAATACAATGTATTTACAGTCACAGAATTTGAGAAATCTGCTTTAATTCATCTACTGTGCTACTACTACAAATGTATGCCGCAGGCATTGGCCAATTATACTTTTTTAATGTTGCCAGTTGTTCCATCTACATTTCCAGTTGTGCTTGCTGTCAATCCTTCTCTTTTTCCTCTTTTTGAAGTTCTAGCTCAGCCTGTTTCAACTTCTACTCAGCATCCAATTTTTGTTGATAAGCCAAACTCTTGGCTTTCTGCTTTTTGAAATCAATATCCAGTTGACAATCCCACTTCTCCTTTTAAAACTGAAGTTTTTCAGATTCAATTTGCAATTTCACTGTTTTTCAGACGCAATAGGAATGAGCTTGATTTTGAAAGCAAGGAGAATCCAATGGGCTTACTGGAATCTTGCTTCTCCATGATCTCCTCAACGCCCAAACAATTTGAAGTGTTTCTCTTCTTTTGAATGCTATTGGGGTTGATGTTGATGGATTTGGAGGCCTTTTGCTTTCCCTTTGCAGAGAAGGTTTGTGAGGGAACATCATTGCTCTCATTTGAAGGGGATGTTAGAGGCCCCATTTGCTTGAGTTTTTGTCCATTTGGGAATGGATAAGCCTTTTTTTTACAATGTAGAACAGTCAGGATTGACCAGAAAGAAGAGGAAAGAACTTTGTTCCTTACTTGAGCAGATTTTGATTGCAGTGACGATATGGGAATGACCTCCTCCTCGTTTGCCAAGTTCTCCAGTTCTTCCACCCCAGGAAGAGAGCAATCAAAAGAAGTAAGTGAGGGGTCCAAAGTTGGGTTTGAATCATCAATAAACACGGAAGTAGATGTTGTTTTAGCTGATTTTTTTTGAATATCCTCCTTGGCATTGGATGGGGCCAATCAAAGGCAAATATTTCATAAAGGTCCTCATTGCTAGGCTGAGCATCCCCAGACAAGTCCTTGGCATCAACTGAATCAGATTTTTGGGAATCAAAAGTAGCTAGAGAGGTGATTTTGGCCTTCTTTCAAAAGATTTAATCCATTTGAATATAAAAAGGACGAATGGAGTCCAACTTATCAACCACCAAGTTGATTCCCTTGGCTTTTTCAGAGTTGGTGATACCAACGCCGGTGGAGATTGACATGAAGTGCATGTTTTTGTACTTGGCTTGATAATATTTTAATCTCTCCCTCATCTTTTTGGAGGAAAGATCCAGCCTACCTTTTCTTTTATTCTTGAGTTCATTGGAAATCAGGAGATAACCATTGACCTTGGAGGATGGAGGTTGGCTAACGCATTTTTCATTGTTAGATCCAAAGCAAGCCTTGTAATTGGATGGAATTTTGAGCAAGTTTACCAGGATCAGCTCTCTTGAGCTGACTTGAGCCTTTGGAAGCTGATGGGGGAGGATTTTTTGATGTTGAGTTCCAGGTGGATGTTTGCTTTGGTCCATTGGATTTTTTAGTGGACTTGCGGGGGGAGGATTCCTGAGGGGCCATTTAAAAATAGTAAGAGGGATGAAGGGATGAATTTCTATGAGAGATTTTAAGTGGTGAGAGTGATGAAGTGATGAGAGGATGAGAGTGATGAAGCAAAGAGGATAGGAAGAGATGAGAGTGATGAAGTTACAGGATTTAAGAAGCAATGAGAGTTAGGATGTGATGAAAGCAATAAAGTGATGAGAGTGATGAAGTGATGAGGATAGTGATGTGATGAAATTTAGCTGGATGTGATGAAAGAAATAAAGGGATGAGAGTGATGAAGTGATGAGGATAGTGATGAAATGAGATTTAGCTGGATTTGATGAAATTGATAAAGTTATGAGAGTGATGAAGTAATGAGGATAGTGATGAAGAGATGAAGAGCAATGAATCAAATTTTTTTCAGATGAGTTTTGAGGTAGAATTTTTTGGAGGTTGGAGGTGGAAAACCAGGGGTGTATGAAGTGGGCAGGCGGTGGAAGCCTTTATATAGTTTACTTGAAAAAATCTACTTATTTCCAGGTAACTCTGACATGTCTGATATGAAATAAGTGGTTTTTTTTTATTTTTAATGGCAAATTTGAAAAGTTGGATTTGGTTTGAAACCTGCCATTAAAAAATTTTGGATTTTGTTTGAAGCCTGCCATTACAAAATTGTGGGTTTTCTTAACTCTGATAAGCCTTATTCTAGGTATATAATACTTCTTTCTAATTTTTTTAAAAAATATAGGTTTTGACTGATTGATGTGTTTCTATTATTGATTGATGATGTTTTTATTTGTGGTTGATGTTGTTTCTATTTTGAGATCACAGCCTTGGATTTCTCCCTCACATTCTTTGAGCAAAATGAAGCAAATAGAAATGACTAAAGAATTACCCAAGGTTTCTCAGTATGATGAAAAAGATGCGGAAGGTGAAAATTATCTGGGTGATCAAGATATTCCTGCCATGGATAATCAACAAAATCAATATGAATCTTCTGTATCAAAGCCAGATGCAAAGCCCCCTCATGAAAGATATTTTCAAACTTATTCTGAATTGATGCAGTGTTCCCAAAATTGGGAAATGGACAGTTAGCATCCTGAATTCACACAGGTAAAATAATGTTTACCTGAACTTCTCCTTTGGATGTGATAATGAATCAACTCCTGGTCCTTCAAAACATGTAAAATCCTCAAGGGGGGGTTGATTTAACTTTCAATTTTTATGGATCAAATATCACTGAGTCAAGAAAATGTAATTGAGTGTTAAGAAATTCAGGACACAACCATCAGCCCTGTTGGCATCCTAGTGGTCAATCAATAAATTTCATAATTCAACCTCAAATGAAATTTAAATTCACAGAAATTATTTCAGCAGTTTTCTGTGCCAAAAAAATATTCAAATCCTTAAAACAGGAGGATTTTAAAAATTTTACCTGAAAAAAAAATCTTCAAAACATGAAAAATAAAATGAAGGAAGAATTTCTTTCTGCAAATCATCTCTTCAATAGGCCCTGAAACTGATATTAACTCATCTTAAAACTGGATAAATTTGGCAATGACTTTATCAAATGGAAATTTGGCAGAATTTTTCTTCTCTGAACCTTTTTCAGGATCTTTGGCTAGAAAGATCCATTGTTTTTGAAAAATGGATTACACATTTGAGAAAAAATACTATTGATTTCCCTTGTTGAACCTTGTTGGAATGGCTTCAACAGGCCAAATATTTTCAATTTACATTTCCCTGATGAGATATTGAACCCAAGCATTATTTCTTGGATTGTTTTGATGAAGGATGACTTATTTGGGTGTGACTGAAAACCATTGATTTCCTGAAAAGACAGAAGTGTTCCCACATCACAACCCTTACTGACTTCCTATGATTCTGATTTGAAGTTTCAGCTTTTTTAAGAGCCTGAAAATTTCAAATTATGATCTTATAAAAGTTTCTTCTTTGTGCTTTCTGTTTCTATTTATACTCAAGCATACGTGCACGGGTTTTTAATCCCCAGAGGAATTAGTGATCTCATGTTGTGCTGCTCAGTTATCATTGACTTCTTGCGCTCAAAAAATAATCATCTCTTTTTATCCCCAGTCAAACTTCTGTGCCTGATCTTCTTCCATCAAATTTGTTTCCTATCTGTTTGAAGTCCTGCCTGCCTTTTGCTTACCTTTGCTTAGGCATTTTGCTCCTCTCTTGTTTGGATCAAAAACCACATGTGCTCATTTTCTCATTTTTCACCTTTGCTTATTCAATAAATCTTACAGATTTACAGTACCACTCAGACAATCCAACTGCATGCAAATGTGGACACCTCAGAAGTGGCAAAATGACTGACAAGGACGCTTTCAAAGACCTATCATTTATTCCCATTCTTAATGGTACCAACTTCATTTTCTGGAAAGGAAGGATGAAGATTCAGCTTTTCTGGAAAGACCTGCTGGACGTGTGCAAAAATGAACCTGCCAAGGACACCAACTTTACCACCATCATGAAATGGAATAAAGCCAGTTACAAAAGTGTTTGGAATCATTACCAGTTGAATAAACCAAAATGTCTTCATTGAGGTCATGGATGCCTTTATGGAAGACAATGCCTGTCTACTGTGGAAGAATTTCAATAACCAATAAGCATCCACCACTTCCCTCAACAGGGGGCAATTCTGGATGGAATGGGAAGCCTTGTCCTATGAGGGTGTGTGTCAGCTTGCTACTATGTACAGAGCAAACTATCAATAGCAACACAAAACTATGAGAAAAGAAAATATCTCAATTAAAACAATAAGGAGTGAGAAATCCATAAATATCATTACAGAAATGGATTCCTCACCCAAAATTAGGTAGGGTCACTCACTGACCCAACCCTTGAATTCCAAGTCCTTACATTTTTAAAATAATTAAAAAGAAAAGTACTAAAAATTACAACACCAGTATGGCACTTTTTGGCCATTTGAATATTTCACACGTGTTTTCACGTATAGGGTTTACAGCTAAAATTCACTCAGAATTGAGGTGTTGTGTATATTTTAGGAGTTCCACACAGAAATGTGTTATGTCACAATTCCCGGGCGCAGCCCCGCATCATTACATATCCCTACGTACTTGTAGTAGCAGATGCCTGCGTACTAGAGACCCGCGCGCAGCTGATTCTGCCACGCACGCTCCTACCCCGCGCGCATCTGTACTAACTGATCCCCGCTTCTGGATCCATTGTGACTAATCTGACAACCAGGTACCGCTCAGAAGAGCTACAACCTAGTTAGAGTTGCCTAGTATATGTAACAAACTGCCATATGCATTACTAATTATCTAAAAAGATCAAAACTTAAATAAAATTAATGAAAATTAAGTTTTAAACATTTTTTAATAATAAATCAAAGATCAAGGATTAACACATAAATCACTGACCCTGATCTTTGAAGACCACAAAACACTACAAGGAGTGTTCATAAAAATTATTAAAAATTATCTACATGATCAGCAGATGATGAAAAATCAGGAAACATCCACATCTTCCCGCTTTAAAGAAATATCAATAATAGAAATGAAGGATGAGTACACAATGATCAAATTTACACCATAACAGATTAACAGATCCTATGGCTAAAATAGTACAGAAATCCAGAATATCTAAGGACAGCTGATTGACAGCACCAATTGGACGTGCCAATCTTGCCCTGACTGGCTTGCCAGCCTCAGCCCACGAGCAGAACCCTCTCTACATGCCCTGAGAAGCTCAAAATCACCCAAAAAGGTATTTATAAAGACCTCTTTTTGATCCATTATTCCAGAATCAGTTACCAGGAACTATTTATTATCAATAAGACACCGTGTCATTGTTAATCAAGTGCTTATATGAAGATAAGCAAGTGATTTATGACTTAGTCCATAGTAGTATTATTTACCCTTATTAACCAATCAACCATTGAAGTTTGGTCAAGCAATCTACCGCATCTGCTCTGAAACCCTTCCAATTATTCCAGGATTCTCGTGGTAAAGTGCTCAGAGTGAGTGTTACCCTTCTTGTCTTGGCCATTTGAGCTGTTAAGCCTGGCCATTCGTGGAATAAGTCCTTTCTAATGCACCCATCTATATTCCAAGGTTCTTAAACTGCCTAAGGAGGCCCCTTGAAGAGAGGTTGCTAGTCTGTAAAGATCCCCAGTATTATAATACTTTGGCCCCTCTTTCATAATATATTGAAAACCATTTATTACCAAACCAATTAAACCTTGCAACTGCTCTTATTATATCATTTATTTGAGCTTCTAAGAGTTTATTATTGGAATAATAATTATTATTATCATTCCAGCATTTTTATCACTCTCTGTAGCTAAAGGACTGCAAGGTTCCTGGTATCAGAGAGCTGACAGTGTGGTGAAAAATTTGGTAAACCTCAATAAAAGGGGCCAAATTTAAATTTTTCTTAGTTTTTTATGCGAGACAAAAAAATTGGTATAGCATTTTTTTATTTTTCCCTTCCTCCAAATTCTCCCTGTCCTAGTGGTCAAGGGCAGGCCCATGAGTGTTTAAGTCCCCAGGATCTGTTTTCAATTCCCCCTTTCTCACACTTGAAAGCCCTCCAACCCTTTTTGGCCCAAGAACACATTCCAGCATTCTTGCTCAAGTCTATCATTGTTGACCCATTGAGATCCTCACCATCCATTGCCATTGCCCATCCTCAAGATCCCACCATCCACCCATCAACCTCCTCATCCAACCAACCGCAAGCTGTTGCTTGCAGCTGTTGGAGTTGTTGCAAATTCCCAATTGATCTATGCCCCTTTCATTGATCCTCCCAATCCCAGTTGTTCATCACTCCCACCACCAACAAATCTTTCCGCGGTTGGAGGTCATCCTCCTAACCCCTCCTACAGCAATAATCTCAACTGCCTCCACCCAATTGCTGCAACCATTGTTGACGGTTATCTGCCAGTTCATCCTCCTCCGCCCAATCATGCAACTGTTGCCTTCAAATCTGCCACAACTGCTGTTGCCATCAATCATCTGCAACCACTGTTGTGGAATTTCATCCCCCCCTACCACTCATCTGCCAACTTGTGGATGTCCATCTGCTGCCCGCTGTCATCTGTGACGCGGGCTGGTCTCTCCTTTCATCTTTTGTTCACATGTCCCGCATTATTTCATTAAAACAAAAAAAGTCCGCACTCATTTTTAGTATCACTTGTAAATATTCAACAGGGTCTTTTTCCCATAAAAGGAGGGGCTCTCCCCTGCCTTTTTGCATCATCATCCATAAATCATCAAATCAATAATCATCTAATTAATCAATCTGTGGGGCCTTTCCCCTTTCTGAGCATCCTTATCCTGGGTATATCTTTTTGTTTGCCCCTTGATCCTTTGAGCCTCTGTACTCAAATTTTTGATCTGTCCTCTGTGACCTGATCCCTATCACCAACCAATAGTCTTGCTGGTTGAAGAAGAATTCATTGGGTTGAATTCTTTAGTGTTTTAAGCCACTCCTTTGATACCTTTCTCCAACAACTTTGGTCCCGATCATTCGTTTGATTGTCTTTCCACAACCAGTCACATTTGACTGAGATTTTTCTTTAAGATTGAAACCTGGATTGTTCAACCTCACTTTCTTTCCTTGAAGTTGAATTCTGCCATGCTATTCTTGAGTCCCTTGAGAAGTTCTGGGTTATTCTTTTTTGAATCTGTTACTGCTTTGCTTCTAGAGCTTCATAAAAAAAAAATCTTTGTTTTGCACAGCCACTCACAGTTATCTGGTACCCTTCAAGCGCTTGATTGCGGAGATTTGGGCAGCTTCATTGAGAAACTGGAGGTTGGTTAGGATTGAGTCTATCTTTCCTAATCTTCTGCTTAAGAATAGAGTTATCAGCTTGTGAGTTTTGTTACTTACAACTGCCTTGTTCTATTGAAATCTGAAAAAAACTTTGTTTTGTTTGTTCCAGTACTTTCCCGCACCATCTTGCCTCAGATAGTTTTGTTTCCATTGCTACCGACTACTATCAAAATTCATCCTTCCCATTGATTCCTTATTTACAAGGTTCTGGATCTTGATTCCAGTTACATTTAAATATTTTTTTAAAAATTGGGGGGAATCCTAAACCACACCTTTTCCCCTCCACAGAACTGCCTCCGGCTCAGCACCATTTGGAGTCTTACAACGGCAACCTGAAATCCTTCATACAGAGGTGCAGTAAGACATTATTGAATGTGGCCTCTGTTAAAATTCACATACCCAAGGACATCTTGTCTTACTTGATACTAGTAAAACTGTGCAAAGACACTCACCTCTTTCATCTGGTTGATGGACTGTCTATGGATAAATCTGCTGTGGAAAGCCAGAACAATACCCTGATGCATCTCCAAAGATTTTTCCATCACCTGAAATCCAAGGATTTCTCAAAAGGCACCCACAACACTGACAGCACTTCCCTGCACACGAACACCCAAGACAATTACCCATAAAAAACTGTATATTTCTGCGCCAATGGCAAGCACAATCTTATGGTCACCTCATACAAGGTGGCTTAGTGTTGGGTTGAATTTCCCCACCTGAGGCCTGAGAAACAAAAGACAGAGGATCAGCAAGGAAATTCAGCCCATATCACTGTCACTGCAACCTGTTAAAACATCCCTTCAAGAACTACCAGTATCAACTGCCTTTGCAGATTGTGGAGCCACTCACCACATGTTCTTCATTCCAGCAAATTTTTTCAATCTTAAGGCAATCCAGCCTTGGTCAGTGACAACAGGAGACAAGAGGAGTAACCTCATGGCCAAAGGTTGTGGAGAT
Source organism: Puccinia polysora (assembly GCA_025617555.3). NCBI lineage: Eukaryota > Fungi > Basidiomycota > Pucciniomycetes > Pucciniales > Pucciniaceae > Puccinia > Puccinia polysora. The sequence continues at coordinate 29,118,473 of CM062618.1, forward strand.
GTGGTGATAACCAACAGATACATCACTCACCAACTGTTCAAATTTCTGGTTTTTCCTTGTCTCAAGCAAAATACCATTGCGCTCCTTCCCCTGATCAGAGACTCCATCTCCATCAAAGGAGAAGGAGAAAAGTTTGAAATATTGGATGGCCAGAAGACCTTGTTGAATGGGCATCTGTGAACTGGCTCATGGTGGTATCTCTTGTTTTACCCAGAGCGTTCCTGAATAAATTGGAGGCAGACATCTGGCATGACAGAATGGGCCAACCAAACAACAAGATTCTGAATTCACTGGGTTTTATGGCTAACAAATCCAAGAAATACACTATCTGTGGGTTTTCTAAAGCTGTACCAGGGACACGGAGAGAAGGAAAACACCCCATTGGACTGCATCTACATGGACTTGGTTGGACCAATAAACCCTGGGAAGGTTGCGGGATGCAGGTACTTCCTGACAGTTTTTGACCAATACTCCTTATTCAAATATGTGAGGTTTCTGAAGGATATATCTGATTCTCTCTGTGAATTCATCACCCTGAAAAACATTATGGAGAACTTCCACAATTGAAAAATCAAAATAGTTGTCTCAGACCAAGGGGGTAAATTTACAAGCAAGGATTTTCAGGACATGAATAACAAAAGTGGATTCATCCATTTCATGTTTCCCTCATAAACCCCCAAGAAAAATGCCTTTGCAAAACAAGCCAACAGGACAATACTTGAAAAGGCTTGGTGCCTGCTTCTGGAGTCAAACTTGCCCAAAACCTACTGGGGGGAAGCTGTTAACACCACAGTTCTTTTGTCTAACCTGAAGCTGTCAGTTTCTCAACAGAACTGCTCCCCCCAAAAGGTCAGTATCAAGAAGGCTTCTTTTCTAACCTGAAGCCATAAGTGTCACAACAGAACTGCTCCCCCTACAAGCTCTGTACCAAGAAGGCTCCTGGTATCAAGAACCTTCAAGGTTTTGGCTTCAACGTCTACATCTCTGTTCTGAAACATTGTTGGAGCTGGAAATTGGCCCCCCCTGCCCCAAGGGCATACTTCTGGGATACAAAAATGAAACTTCTTCTTACCAAATCCTCCAAATTTGAGACAGGAAGGTTTTCATCACAAGGCATTTCAGGTTCTCCAAAGATGTCTTCCTATGCCTGAGGGGGGAGGAAGCTGAAATCTCTTTCAAAAACAGGTGAGAAAATCTGGGAATTGGCAAAAAAGACATCTTCTTTGACTGTGAGGAAGAACTACCCAAACTGAGGGGAATTCACAAAAGTCTTGGTCAAGCAACAACAAAAATCACGGCAAAAAAATTGAATGAATAAATATCTACACAAGTTGGAGAATAAACCATGGAGGAGGAAGCGGAGATAAGTGGGGGCAGCTTGTTGAAAGGAAATGTGGGCCATACCAAATTAATTGGACCAAAACACCCTACTTTCTATGAAATTAAGGTCTTGGAGGTCAAAATTGATCTGTACATGCAGAGGCCATCTTCTCATCTCATGGCAATGGATCCTAAAAAACCCCCCAGGAGCTATTCAGAGGCAATGGAATTGAGAAAGTGGGACTTCTGGTTGGTGGAAATTAAGAAGGAGATAGAATCAATGCAATGGCTGAAAGTGTGACATCAGACAAGGTACAACAGACAGCCAAAGGTTGACACCACATGGGTCTTCAAAAAAAGCAAGACCATACCAGAAAATTTGTAGATTATAAAGCCCAGCTTTGTTCTTGGGGCTCCACCCAAATACAAGGAGTGGATTTCTTGAAAATGTTTGAACTTACTGGAAGACTCAACTCATTAAGAGCACCAATTGCTCATGCAGCCACCTATTGTCTTGAATTCATTCAAAGGAATGTGAAATCAGCATTCCTCAATGCACCACTTGCGGTTAGTGTGTACATCTCCGCACCTAAAGGGGTGTCATTGGACAATAACGCCTGTCTTCAACTTGAAAAGGTGCTATACAGCCTGAAGCAAGGGCCATTGGTATGGTATAATTGTCTCACCTGTTGGCTTGAGAAAGTAGGATTTTTGTTGCTCCATCTCAGAAGCCTGTGTCTTTCAAAAAAGGGGGGAGTCTCCCATCTGGCCATTCATCCATGTGGACAAGATTTCAGCCTTTGGGAACCACATCAAAGCATTCAAAAATGAAATAAAAGTCAAATTCAAAATGAAAGATCTTGAAGAGTCCAAGCTAATGCTTGGCATGAGAGTCAACCAGAATGAAAACACAATAGAAATTTCTCAAGCTCACTAATCCAAATCCATACTTCATGAATATGGAATGACCAACTGTAGAACAGTGGTCACACCAATGGTTCCAAACTCCTATCTGGAGGCTGCCTCAGAAGATTAAATGGAGAAAATCAAGTCACTTAATGTCAACTATAAGAGCACTGTTGGTTCCTTAAGATACCCCAGCACAGCCACCAGTCCATATCTACTCACCAACAACCGCGAGCAACCCTTGTGGTCATTGTTCAGTGGCAGCGGTCGATAAGAATGGGTTGACAATGTAATCTTTGTCATCCTCTAGCTTGGATAGCTAATTGTTTTTTGTCAATTGGTTTTGATGGTGATGATAATGATGATGACAATTGGGGTCAATGGCCCCGAGCGCGTTTGGGAAAAAATGAAAAAAAGAGGGTACTGAGGGATGCCAATTGGGGGTGCCGGTGCCGGATAGAAGCCCTGCAAGCCAAGCCCGTCTTCATCCGCATGTTTGCCAAAAAGGGTGGATAGCAGTGTGACTCAAGGGAAAATTCAACATAGGACCGGGCGCTAGGCACCCAAGAGATGATCCTAGATGACTAGGAGAGTGGGAGCTGGAATTTTGGGAACTGGATATGGGAATCATTCTGGAAAAAAAGTTTTTTTTTTTGGATCTAAATGGAGGCTATAGAAAAGTTCATAAAAATTTTACTTTTTCTGTACTGGTCCAGAGGTGTCCCAGATTGGGCACCACAGCATCTGTAGCCTAGTTGGTAAAGGCAGAACTGTATTATGTGTCTCAGTCTATCTGAGGTTTTGGGTTCAACTTCACAGCCTCCATACTGTGGTGAAACATCATTTTAGCAGGTGCAACCTCAAAACAAAATGGCTTGCAAAGTTAGATATGGGCCAAATCATAGCAGACGACTATGGAAGGCCAATTTCTTTCATCTCCTTGGCTTCATTGTTTACTTACAATCCTATGAAAGTGGGTGCAAAAGACCCATCAGATTCCATGTTAATTTGATTCATTAACAATAAACACTCGGTTCATTTAATACTTGAGGGAGACATGATTACAATTCCACCCATTTCAGCAAAACCTTTTTTTACTTCAAAGAAAGCTTCTGTTTTTTTTTGATAATCTCAAAGAACAACCACATTTGTATTTTAATTTAGAAATATCATATCATTTCCTTATTTTTGTTTTCTTTCATATTTTGTGTTTGGTCTAACATGTACTTCTGATGCTGATCTTTTAATACTATTAATAAAAAAGTTTATCACATTTTGAAAATCATTGTTTTGATTGTTTTGAGTTAACATCATTATTTTGAGTTTTTTGAATAATATTTTACTTGTAATTCAGTTAAGCTTTTTTTGGGCTTATCCCACCATAAGGACTATTTTTATTTCTTGTGATGTGATCAGCATAACACAAGTTGAACTTTTTTTTCAAATTTTTACTTTGGGGCTAGTCCATTGAGGTGGAATTGTATCAAGTCTACCTCAATAGACTAGCCCTATTTTTTTGAGGTTTTGATTTATTTTTCCACTATTCCAATGAAATAATTTTAACTTGTGTTGGTATGATTGCATCATAAGAAGTCTTTCTACTTCCTATTATGGAATCAGCTTAACACAAGTTGAGCCTGTTTTTTTGTGTGTTTTTAATTCAAGGCTAGTCCATTGAGGTGGTTTTATCATATTTTACCACATATTATATTTCTTCAGGGCTGTATTTTAAGTACATTTTTCCTTTTAATTTTCTTTAACCATTTTGATCTTTCCATTTTCTTTTTATTTTTTTGGGGGGCACAATTTTTTGATTTTTTAGACTTTTTCATTATTTATTTTCATTTATTCATAGGGCCCTGGAGTTGTGAAATTTTCACAATAGGCAATATCAGAGTGAAAAAACCTACCATTAGAAACCCGCTATTATTTTTTACCAGAAGCACCATCAGGATGCATCAGAGTTAGCAAACCTGCCATTAGAAACACCATTTTTGATGATGGGTTTCTGAAATACACATAACCCCTGCCTGGTGTATTTCAAAATGGCGGATTTCAAACATCAAATCCACAATTTATGCATTATCATCCATCCACCATTTATGCATCATCATTCATCCACCATCCATTGCATTCAAAACACCCATCCACACCTCCACCTCAGCAAATCCATACCAATCCCATCTCCTTCCCTTCACACAAATCTTATCTCCATTGCTTCACATCTCCATCAAATTTTATCTCCATTTCTTCACAAACATCCCATAATCATCTCATTACCCCACAATACATCATCATCTTGCTCACCATGTCCAATCAAACTTCCTGGTAGCAAGTTGAAAACACAAAAAAGCTGACTGAAAGTTTTTTGATTATTTGACTGTTATTCAGACTCTGATTTGGAATAAAATTGGTTAGATTTTAATTCCCTATTGGAAAAGCAATTCATGTTTCCAAAAATAAAGACTCTCGCAGTAATTTTTTGTTTGGTTGTTCAACCAACAATCCTAGGCTGACTTGTGTTTTTTAATGATTTTTTCTTTATATAACTAGATTTCAGGTTTGATTTAAAGATCTTTAGTTGGTGAATTCTGTAGTTGTTATTCTCACCGCAAGTTTCAACTCCCAACTTGAAGTCTGTCTTCCTGGTTGTTGTTGATTTTAAGGAACTTGCCAAGAATCAGAATTGACTCCCTCAGCTTTAACCTCAGACATCATCCTCCATCCCATCCCACCCATTTATACCCTCATCATGACTTCCTCCTGCCCTGCTCCCTCCTCATCCTCATTTCCTGCATTCATTCTCAAGTTTTTACTCCTAACAACAACTTCCTCTCCTCCAACTTTCTTTTTTATACTTGCCCTCTTGATCCATCTACTTTATTTTAATCCAGAAGTCAAGCTGAGAATTAGAAACCAGGTGTTTATTACATGTACTAATTTTTGGTTGAGGTGGTGAAAGCCTTTAAATACTTTATCTGAAAATAACAATTTATTTTCAGGTAACTCTGACACATCTGATGTCAAATAAGTGGGTTATTTTGATTATTAGTGGCATTTTTCAAACATGCCATTAAAAAATGGTGGTTTTGGTTAAATCTGATATGCCCTAATGTTTCTTTTAATTTTTTTGAAAATTTTAACTTTTGTATTTTTTTTTCAGTTTGTTTTATTTTTTTTTACTTTTTTTTTCAAGTTTTTTTGGTGTTTTTTTTGTGCAATTTTTTATTTATCTTTATTCATTTTAATTGTTTTAATTTTTTTCTCTTTTTTCTCTCAATGCTTACAACAGATGTCAAGTCAGGAATGGCCATTCACCACTCTGCAGGTTGCAAACAGCCATTCATGGCTCAGATGGGTTGTGAACCGCTCCCCACAACTCATTTTGGGCCGTTAATGGGTCCTACTGGGATGCAAATTTTACCCTGCCCATCAAATTTTTATGCTTCATTTTTGTAATTGATTAAAACTTTTTTTAAATATTTCAGCATATTTGAATTGTTTTTCTGAAATAAATATATTTATTATTTTTCTAGATGATTTTTTATTCTGAGTAAAAATTTATTCAAATTCCATCACAAAGCTTGAATTTTTTCAAATAAGTATGTTTTCAATATTTATTAATTTTTATGTACTGAATGATATTTTTTAGAAGCAAGTTCCACACCATGGTCTAATGATTTGGTGGGAATCTGATTGAAAGTTACAAAAATATGTGATTAAGAAGTTGAAGCTTAAATTGCAGTAGTTGCGTTCAAGTAAAGAAATATTGGAAGAGAAAAAGAAAGTTTCATAACCACAACTTGACTCTCAATACTCAGTCTCCTCAGCCATTCTCAAACCTCAGTACCATCAACCTTCTACTCATGTATCTACCAGCTGCACCTCCTGAATTATCTACCTTCATCCCCTGTAGGTCCTAGGCAATCTCTTAGGCTCTCCCTCTCTCTCTCTCTATGGCTTGTTTTATCCTCCATCTCTCCTTCAGGGATGATAAGTATATGCATATTACATAATGTATATCTATAGGACATAATCCTGGCTGGCAAATACATACTTCCAGTTCAGTAAATGCCACACCTTCCTGGTCAGAGCCATCACCCAATCTGTCAAGCCACTGCCTCCAGCGCATCAGTTTAAAATTTGATGCCATGGGTAATCTCAGCCCCTGCACCAGTCATCCCCTCCTCAAGGCCTGCTCTCAGTTCTCAAATATAATGGCCTGTCTTTTCTTCCTGGACTAATTTCCCCCAAGGGAATCAGTGAACTGTTTTTTATTGATTAGTCCCTTCAAATTGTTGAATTGAGAGATCCTGAATCTCCAATTAAGCTTTTATCATTTTTTTCTGAAAACCAGGAATAACTCTATATTTAACATTATTGTATCAAGATTTGAAAATGAGACAGGTGTGAAATTTAAAAAAGATGATGGTCAGCCACAGAGCATGGTTCTTCAGGTCAAGGTACAAGGAAAATGAGTATAGGTTCCCACTGAGTCTGGATGGCCTTGGTTGCTTTCTGGGTCTGTTTCTATCAGCCCTGTAATCTAAGTGGTAGTGGAGGGTCCTTTTTTGTGTCTTCTATCCTCTTGTGTGTTAAAATCCCTGTCTTGGGATGTTGATTGTTGTTCTAATTTTCCCTTTTTGAGGAGGCTGCTCATCTGGAGATTTAAATCAATTTTTGAATTGGTTGGTGATGGATTTTGAGGAATTTTCTTCAATTGGCCACTTGTTTGACAGTATTATTTTTGCTTGGTTGACAGGTCTGAGGGTGGTGTCTGTCAATTGATTGTTTGAGGGTGGCTGGATCCTTGGTTGATTGTTCAGTTTCTCTTGGAAGATTGGAATAAGATGGTCTGGAGTTTTTCTGTGGTGGTTTGGTCTGAGATGATGGTTCCATTGATTGTTTTTTGGGATCAAAGGATTGAGGTGAGGCAGAATCAGTTGGAGGAAAGAAATTGTGGATGAACTACTACAGATTTGTCTCAATTTGGACAATTCTGTAGTTTCCATGTATATTTTTGAGAACAACTACATAAAATGGAGTACAGTTTTTTAAAAAAAAGATTCTTGATTCTTTATCTGATGAAATTTCAACACAAATAGGTGTCATCTCATCACAAGAAATTCAACCAGCGTACACTCACTCATCTCACCTTCCCCTCTGATGTTATTCTTATAGGATTGAGTCAATCAGTCTCCTTCAGAGCCTTACTCTTGGATTCATCTTTTCTCTCAATCATCTTTTTCCTTACTTCATCCCTCAGCCTCTTGGATTCATCTTTTCTCTCAATCACCTTTTTCCTTACTTCATCCCTCTTCCCTTGCAATACAATCTTCTCTATCCTGAGTTCTGTGAGCAGTATTTCCTGTGCCCTCTTCCCCTTGCACACCAGGGGCAGTTGTGAATGCAAGTCAAACTGGAGTTAAAATCCACAATTGACAAAATAGATTTTGAATTAGAAAAAAATGGCTTGATACTCAGTCTTGATTGTTGCTGATAGTTTTCTAAATGTTTTTGAGGGTGTTTTGTGTAAAGGTTTAGGAGCCAAACTAGCAAAATTTTTGGGTATTGGAAAGGTGAAAACTGGAAATGAGTGCAAAATTAACAAAAATAATCTTAAAAATACAATGGCTGATGATAAAAATGACTTTACTAGGATTTTTTAATCTCTTTCTAAACCCAAAAGCCGCCAATGAAGGTATTAAAAAAGCTTGTCATAGTGGTGGTTCATCCATCAACCTTCAATCTTTGAGTCAATTTGGTTCTATCTCAACCCTACTGACTGACTCAGCTTGACATTTCTGGTATTATTTTCTATTTTATTTTTTATTTCAAATTTCTTGTATCTAAATATTATCAGTTTCAAGAAGACTTTTCTGTTTTTCTGTAATTGTTGTCCAAATTTTCAGAGTTTTTTCCTCTGCTTTATTTTATTTTTCCTAATGTTTCAAATCATTTTCCTATATTAAATTTTTATCTCCTCCTTTTTACTATTTATTTCCTGCAATGATAAAAACATGAATTTTCCTTAAAAATAGGCTGTATAATCCTATACTATTGTCTTCCTGAATTGTCAGGCTTTCTGTCTGCCTGTGAATTTTGGCAGAAAAGATTTTTTTTTTGGAAGAAGTGAGTATAAAAAATATATCAAAAAAACTTTCTTTTCATTTCAAACAAAATGGAATTTTCCCTTACCTAAATTACAGAAAAAAAGGTTGGTTGTTTTTGAATTTTATTCTTTCTGATCTTAGATTATGATTGAGATTGAGAAGGAGGAAGGAATGACTGACATGAAGGACTATTGGTTATGGATGATTTTTTGTGGATCAATTGAAAATTTGAAGATACTAGTCATGAGAGTACTTACAGCAATGATCTTAAAGTTTGATGTTGGAGGTTGATGTTGGAGGTTGATGTTGGAGGTCAATTTCAGAGGTCAATTTTGGATGTTGATCTCAAATTTGAGGGGTAATAATGAAAAATCTGGACAGTTTTCTTGAAATTGATGTTAATTCAAAGCAAATATGCTATTAATATTAGTGGTGTGCTTTATTGATATATGAAGGCTATAAAAAACAAAGCCATTCAAAATTTTCTCTCTCTTTCTCTCTCTCTCTCTCTCTCTCTCTCTCTCTTTGTGTGTGTGTGTGTGTGTGTGTGTGTGTGTGTGTGTGTGTGTGTGTGTGTGTGTGTGTGTGTGTGTGTGTGTGTGTGTGTGTGTGTGTGTGTGTGTGTGTGTGTGTGTGTGTGTGTGTGTGTGTGTGTGTGTGTGTGTGTGTGTGTGTGTGTGTGTGTGTGTGTGTGTGTGTGTGTGTGTGTGTGTGTGTGTGTGTGTGTGTGTGTGTGTGTGTGTGTGTGTGTGTGTGTGTGTGTGTGTGTGTGTGTGTGTGTGTGTGTGTGTGTGTGTGTGTGTGTGTGTGTGGGTGTGTGTGTGTGTGTGTGGGTGTGTGTGTGTGTGTGTGTGTGTGTGTGTGTGTGTCTTACTCCTCCTGCTACTTTTCATTGAAATACCAGCAGGTTTTGTTGCAATCTGATTGATCCATTTCAATTTTTTGATCACCAAGCTGATTTGATCATCAGTTCTTCTATACTTTCTCTGGATATTCACTCAGACAAACTACCCCTCTATCTTTCATGGTTTAAAAGATTTTGTCCAAATATTTTTTTGAATGAATTGATTCAATTGAAAATATCCTCCATATTCCTCTATCAAAAACCTCTAGATCAAATTTATCACCCACAAATTAAGCATGCAAAAAGGCTCTCATTGATCAATCATCAATTTCCCGACGTTCTCAAGAAGCCATCATCAAAACTTAGAAAGAATGCTATACACATTCCCCCTAACTGGTGTATTTCAAAATGGCGGTTTTCAAACATCAAACCCACCATTATCATCCATCCACCATCCATCACATGCAAAAAACCCATCCACACCTCCACCTCAGCAAATCCATACCAATCCCATCTCCATTGCGTCATGCACATCACATCTCCATCAAATCACACACATCCCATCACATTCAAAACACCCATCCACACCTCCACATCCTTCTCACCCTCAAGCCTTGGAGATCTTCTACCAAGCCAGAAAATTGATCTTTTCAGTCATCCACAAGTGGACCCCAGTCACCCCCTACACCACGCTCCTCCTCCTCATCTCCCATTCATTGTACTCCACCACTCACCCTCCTCCTCCTCACCACTCATTGGACTCAACCACTAACCACCAACAACAGGCTGACCACACCCACCAACCAAACATCACTGTCTCCATCTCCAGGTCAGTCTCCTTATCTCAACTCCCTTTTTGATTTCCTTGCTAAAACCCCCCCTTTCCTCTCCCATCTTTGTTTTCAGCCCACCCTGGTATGCCCTCCCCCCTCCCTCTCAATCCCCCCCCCCCTTGTTGCACTTTTGCTAACCACTCTGCCCTTGCTTCCTCCCTTTCCCCCCCCCCCCTTTGACAAATCAACAGGCCAATTGACCAGCCCCCCCCCTTTGACCAACCCCTGGGCCAATTGACCGGCCCCCCCTTTGACCAATCAACAGGCCCATTGACCGCCCCCCCCTTTGACCAACAAACGGGCCAATTGACCGGCCCCCCCCCCTTTGACCAATTGATGGGCCAATTGACCGCCCCCTCCCCCCTTTGACCAATTGGTGGGCCAATCAACCGGCCCCCCCCCCCTTTGATCAATCAGGGGGCTGATTTACTGCCCCCCCCCTTTGATTGATCAGGGGGCCGATTGACCGCCCCCCCCCCCCTTTTATCAATCAGGGGGCCAATTGACCAGCCCCCCCCCCTTTGATCAATCAGGGGGCCAATTGACCGGCCCCCCCCTTTGACCAATCAATGGGCCAATTGACCGCTCCCCCCCCCCTTTGACCAATCAATTGGGCAAATTGACTGCCCCCCCCCTTTTATTGATCAGGGGGTTGATTTACCGCCCTCCCCCCTTTGACCAATCAATGGGCCAATCAACCGGCCCCCCCCCTTTGATTGATCAGGTGGCCAATTGACTGCCCCCCCCCCTTTGACCAATTGATGGGCCAATCAACTGCCCCCCCCCCACTTTGACCAATCAATGGGCCATTTGACTGCCCCCCCCTTTGACCAATTGATGGGCCAATCAACTGCCCCCCCTTTGAACAATCAATGGGCCATTTGACTGCCCCCCCCTTTGACCAATTGATGGGCCAATTGACGGCCCCCCCCCTTTGATTTATCAGGGGGCCAATTGAACAATTGATGGGCCATTGAATTTTTGATGGAAGATTTGCATTGAGAAGGATTTATTTTGAAGTTTTGGATTTTTAAGTTGTTTTTATTGAGGAGTGGTGATGGATGATGAGTGGTTTGTGGTGTGGTGGTGACTGGTGTGGTGTGTACTGGACTTTTGTAGTGTGGTATTATATGATGAAGCTGAGAGTTTGGACAGGCACATTGGCTCATCTGGCAATGGTACACTTATCTTAGTGGTTAAAGCATTGCTCACCAAGATTGAGGTCATGGGTTCAACTCCCATAGTGTAAAAATAAATTTTGGCTTATAACTCTGCCACTGCCCTCAAAGACCCATGCTTCTCCCACCATGCTCCCAATGTTATACAACAAATCAAATCCTTTCTTGATCCTCACTGCAAGCAAAGCAGTTGCATAGGACCAAACAAGATGGAAGGAGATGTGTTGAAAAACATGAAGAGAGGTGGAAAGCAGAGGGCTCTTTGGCAAAAGAGGGCCCAAATGGGAGAATCAGAAATCTCTTTGGTATTGGCTGAAGAAGGGCTTTTTGGAAAAGATTCTATTGTCTAGAAAAAAATTGTGACCTTTGGATTTGTATCCTGCTCTTTCTGCCAAAAAGAAAAAGAACAAACAAAAGCCCAACCCTGAAGAGTTTGAAGAGGCCAAAAAGAAGATTGAAAATTTCCATTTCTTCACTGGTGAGAAAGTTGCTGTTCTTGAACAAACCAATTTTCAAGACTCTTTTGGCCATAATCAAATTTCCCCCTTTGAATGAACTCTCTGAGGAAGAGAATAAGTACATTGACTTTGTGACAACTTTTCTTCACCAATCAAAAAAATTTATCCACAGCCAAGTCTTTGGCATCAACTGAATCAGATTTTTGGGCATCAAAAGAAGTAAGAAGGGTTATGTTGGCCTTCTTTCCAAATATTTCATCCATTTGAATATAAAAAGGACAAATGGAGTCCAAATTATCAACCACCAAGTTGATTCTTTTGGCTTTATCAGAGTTGGTGATACCAAAGCCAGTGGAGTTTGACATTGAGTGGGCCCTCTTTTACTTGGCTTAATAATTCTTGAATTGCTCCCTCATCTGTTTGGATGACAGATCCAGCCTACCTTTTGTTTTATTCTTGAGTTCATTGGCCATCAGGAGATAACCATTGATGTTGGAGGATGGAGGTTGGCCAAAATGTGTTTCATTGTTGGATCCAAAGCAAGAATCATATTTGGAGGGAATTTGGAGCCAGTTTACCAGGATGATGTGATCAGCTCTCTTGAGCTGAATTGAGCCTTTGGAAGCTGATGGGGGAGGGTTGTTTGATTTTTAGTTCCTGGGGGATGTTTGCTTTTGTCCATTGGTTTTTTTAGTGGACTTGCGGGGGGAGGATTGTTAAGGGTCCAATTAAAAAGAGTAAGAAGGTTTAAGGGATGAAGCAATAAAGTGATGAAGCAATGAAGTGATGAAGGGATTTTATGAAAGCGGGGATGAGGGATGAAGCAATAAAGTGATGAAGGGATGTGATGAAAGTGGGGATGAGGGATGAAGCAATAAAGTGATGAAGCAATGAAGTGATAAAGTGGTGTGATGAAAGCAGGTGTGAAGAAATGAAGCAATGAGAGGATGGATGTGATGAAAACAATAAAGTGATGAGAGTGATGAATCAAGGTGAGAGTGGTGAAGTGATGAGGGGATGAGAGTGATGAAGTGATGCAAGCAATGAAAATAAAATTTTTTGGATGAGGTTGGAGATAAAATTTTTCCAATGAGGCTGGATGTTGAAACCATGGGTGATGATGTGGAATTACATGGTTGAAGTGGTGAAATCCTTTATATAATTTATTTGAAAAAACCCATTTATTTCCAGGTAACTCTGACACGTCTGATCTGAATTAAGTGGGTTTTTTCAATGTTTAATGGAGGGTTTGAAATGGCAGATTTGGCTTGAAACTTGCCATTAAAAAATGGTGGTTTTACTTAACTCTGATACGCCCTAATCAACTCACTTCCTCCAAGTTTGTGGAATCTGGGATTTATCCCAATTGGGATAACTCCCGGTAGTTATGCAGGGAAAATGACCATGCAACTACAAAGAGATTAATCTCTGATCCAATCAACTCCCTCCTTTCAACTAAACCAGCCTCCAGACCACCTAATAAACTAACCACAAATTTTACATCAAACCAAGCTGCAAGAAACCACCAGAAAGCAAGAAAACCAGTGGCTGGATTCAAAAAAACCCAACCAAACCATCAAGACCAAACAAACTAGCAATAAATGAATCAAAAATACCCAAAAAAAATTGACCAATTGAAGTAACAGCTAGACCACCCACACCAGAAAAATCAGAAAAAGATTGACTGATCAATTTCCAAGAAAACCAACACCCACATCTGCCTACCTACCAACCCTACAAAATTAAGAAAGATATAATATTAAGAAACATCCCAATACTGGGAGTTGAACAGGAAAGAGGGTAGAGCACACACTAACAAGGGCCTTCACTACCCCTTGCACCACTGGACTGATAGTAAACAGAACCTGACTGCAAAAAAGACCCATCCAGATACATTCAGATCCTGCATTCACTTGGCTTGTGCCTTGACCTCAAGACTCATTTTCTGTGACTGATCATCATCTCAATTTAATATTCCTTCCCATGATTCTGGAACTATCCTGTTGTTTCAGAGCTATTGCTTATTTTTATAAAAGGAGTTATAAATCAGGATCTTTGGGCCAAGAGCCCTTTGACTCAACACAATTAACAGTCAAAATAGACTCTGTTGCTAAAGTATCATAAACAGCTGAAGATCTTCTGTAAGAAAGAATCTTCAAAAAATCAAACAAACCAGGGCCCCTTGTAAAAACAAGCAATTATCATGTTGGGAGCACTGAGCCAAGTTATCATCAAGACCTCCATCAAAGGCATTCCAAGCCTAAACATGGACAAATTCTCCCTCTGGAAAGACAGGATGGACAATTTTCTGGAACTTCATGGGCTTAAAGACTTTCCTGAATCACCAGGCCAGAACCTAACCATTTTCAAAAACCTTGGTATCAGAGCCTTTGGATCTCAAAACTAGACCGTGCTGTACATGAAAATTCTGGCCACCATAAAGACAAGGAAGGCACAAAAGCCATCTGAAATTCCATTTTGAATTTCTTTGCCTTTTCTGAAGCATCAAATAGAGGCAGGGTATACAAGGAATTCTTTTGAATCACCTTCAATAAAACCAATGTTCAGAAGTTCATCACGCAAGTCAAGAGATCCATAAACCAGCTACACAAAGTGGGAATCTCTATCTTCAAAGAAATCCTAGGATACACCATCCTTGACAATCTACCACCCAGTCTGGAAAATTTTACTAAAAAATCACCCACTTCAGTAGGCTTATCAGAACAGATCTTTTCCTGAATCACCTCAGAAAATTCATGAACAAAAAAACAATAATGAGTCTGGTAAAAACCAAAACAAACTAACTCCAGGCCACCATCTCAATCATAATAAGGTTCAAAAAGGTGAAGAGCATCCCTTTGAGCCAGAACTCAATGTCTTAATGTTGGACCCTTCATCCCAAGCTTGGAAAAAACAGAACAGCCACTGGGGAAACTCACGTCACTTTCAGCTGCCTTCATCACTCTCATTCAGCTCTAGAAAACTGCCTAATGCATGACTATGTTTCTACTTCTCACATGATCTCAGAATTCAGCCTTTTTGAACACTTCTCAAAAGAAGAACTACAATCTGTAAAGACTGTTTCTAGAGCCCACTTAATAAAAATTAAAGGATCTGGAACTGTGTGGTTGAAGAATGAAGATTAGTCTAACCTATGGCTAAAGAATTTCCTATATGTCCCTGATTTATCAGTAAACTTCCTATCTGTCTGTTGTCTACTCCTAGACCATTGTGAAGTCAAATTTGAAATCTAAAAATTCTCTGTTTCCAAAGAAGGAATAGTTTTTCTCAAAGGCAACTACCAGAAAAAAATTCCTTTTATACCACTAAAAAAACCAAAATAAAAATTCTTTCTCTCCAGTACAGAACTCCTACAGAAGTCCCTAGGACATGTCAGCTATCACATGATCAGAAACAAGCCAAATATAAATTTCAAACCAGATACAATATGCAAGTCCTGTGAAGCTGGAAAGGTAGCTAAGGCCTCCTTCAAAAGCAAGCATAAGTCAGCATCCAGACCCTTTTAAGAAATCCATCTGGACATCATTGATTGCATGACACCAGCTTCAGTTGAAAATCACAGATACATTCTAAATGTGGTTGAAATTCACTCCAGATACTGCTTGTGTACCCCTCTCCAATCCAAATACAAAAAAATTGAAACACTCTCTCACATCCTAGATCTTGAAGCTCAAAGATTGGGATACTATACCAGCCTTCTACATTCTGATAGAGGCAGAAAATTCAAAAACAAAAACCTCAAGGAATACTGCAAGAAGAACCTGATTGGAACAAGATATTTCAACCCTTGCACTACTCAGAAATATTTTCTTCCCCAAAGACACAACAGAACTATGCTTCATTCACTCAGAACTATCTTCCGCAACTCATGTTTGAACAAGAATTTATGGAACTTTTTTCTCAAGGCCAGTAATCTCACACTGAACCAGATACCCAGTCACAAATCCAAACAATCTCCCTACTCTCTCTTCAAATCAACTCTCTCTTTGGACCGCTTCAATCCCATCATAAATGCTGTCTTCTTTCTAAAGCTACCCAAGGCTACCCAAGAAAACCTCTTCCAAGCTTGAACCTAAAGGCAAAAGCGGCGTCTTGATAGGCTTCAAAAACAATTTCAGATCTTACCACATTTTATCTGACTCTGGACGAATTTTTCAGATCAAAAACATCAAATTCCTCACCTTCATTCCCAGAAAAAATAGCAAACCATCCTTAGATCTTTAGCTTGAGAACACAGAAAGGACAAATCCCAGCAGAAAATTCAGAGACACAACAAACTCCTCAGATTCAGACAGCAAAAGCAAAGTAATTTCTGACTACATTGAAGATCAAATTAGTGAAGGGTGAGTTGAATACAATGGAATCAGCACATTTTCAAACCACAAATCAGAACAAGATTTTGAGATGTCACTTTAACAGACTCTCAGACTTTAGGTTATTGTTTTCTCACAATGCTCCCTTTTTTTTATTTTGAATTAGTCTACTGTTTATATCAAATATGTCATAAACTCAGTGTTCCTTCATACTCAGTATACTCCATCTCTTACTCTTAAATACTTGAGCAATTTCTTGATTGCTGTTGGTTCTTTTTCCTTTCTTGTGATCCCTCCTTGACCAACTCTTTCATTGAAGCTTCACAATTGTCTTATTCTGCGTCTGTCCTTCCAATTGTGCTTCCTAACCTTGTTTTTTACCTTTCAGGTATTATTCAACTTCTTTGTTTTTGTTACTTGCGCTTTGATTCTGATCCTTGAAATCAACACCTTTCAGTTCTGATAATCTAACACAATAAAGTCCCAAGAACTCTCCAGCTCCAGTAAAAGAAGCCAATCATCCCAGGTACAAACTTGGAGAAATTTCCTCAAAATTCAAACAGATCAAGTACATGTACCTCAGCACTCCCAGAAAATTCTCTGAAGCCATGAAAACCAAATTCAACTCCATGAAAAAAATTGATGTTTGAAAGATGAAAACTTAATTCCAGACTCATATCTGAAAGCCATCAGGTTTTTCAAGAGCAAGCCTGCCACAGCCTCTTCCCCAGAAAAGAAATAGGCCAGACTCTGCATCCATGGATTCAAACAGGTTCCAGGCATTGACTACAACAAAAATTTCTCACCAACTGTAAAATTCACCAAACTTCTAACACTTCTTGTCTTATCCATCTCCAAAAAAATCTCCCTCAGACAGTTTGAAGTGAATGTGGCATTTCTTTACGCACAACTGAAATAAAGAATCTACATCAAAAATTGCTCAGGCTCCCAAATAACTGCCCCCTTCCTCAAACTGAAAAAATCTCTCTACATTCTTAAATAAGCTAGAGCTAATTGGTACAATAATCTCACCAACTGTCTCCAAGAAATCAGATATTCTCCATCCAAATGCAATCCCTGCCTCTACATTCACCAAGACTCTGACTCCATTCTCTTATTCCACATATAAAACCTTATTGGGGCTGGGAGAGCCTAACAATTGGAAGCCCTTTTTCTCAAATGTTTCCCCAATTCCTCAGATCAAATTCCAGAAACACTCCTAGGGATGGACCTGAATATCTCAGACTCCAACATATCTCTCTCCCAAAAGAAACTCATAAAAAAAGGACTCAAAATTCTTGGCCTCTCAGACTGAAAACCAATCCTCACTCCTCTTAACCCAAGCATCCAAATTCTGAAGGCAACTGAGGGAGAAATCAAACATTTCAAAAGGCTCCAAATAAAATAGAGATCCTATACTGGAATTCTAAACTACCTTTCCTGCAGAAAATGACCATATAAAGCCCCAGAAGTGTCTGTACTATCCCAGTTCAACAACAATCCAGGAATAAATGACTTGAAATAATTTCTTCACTGCTTGAAATACCTGGCTGGAACCACCTCAGACTGACTCTCTCTTTCTCCTTCTTCCTTCTCTTCTTCCTCTAGAATTGAATATTTCAGTGAAACTAACTGGGCCTAAAATCTTGACTCAAGAAAATCAAGAAGCAGATACATCTGTTTTTGGCTCAACCGCCCCATATCCTGGAATAGCTAAAAACAGAAAAACATTGTGATGTCATCCACCAAAGCCAAATGCAATTCCCTTGCCAAATTCCACCAAGAAAGCATATGGATATCAGAGCTATTTCATGAATTGTGGCCCACTCATTCACTCACTCCCATCTAAAAATTTTATAATAAAGGACTGACTTAAAAAATGAAACACTTTGGCTCAAACTCCAAGACCAAACACCTGGAAATCAAAATTAAATATCTCAGAGATCTATATGAAAAAAAGAAATTATAATTCCAATTGATGCCATCCAAAGAAATGGTTGCTAATGCTCTGACCAAGGCCTGAAGCTCAACCTCTCTCACTAGACTCAAATCTAGGCTCTTCATGTCAAGGCATGGGGGGTGTTGAAATTCTATTAAACCATCAAAAAAAAATTTAGTTTATTTTATGTAGTTGCTCTCAAGAAACTGCATTTTAACCACAGGTAGTTATCCCAATTGTGAAAACTCAAAACAGCAATGTACCACTGCCTCCAAGTTTGCTGTGGCTGGGAGCTATCTAAATTGGGATAACTCCCTGTAGTTGTGTAGGCCAAATCACCATTCAACTACACAGGGAGTCATCTCTGACCCAACAAACTACCTCCTTTCACCTAAACCATCCTTCTGACCACCTAAAAAACTAAAAAACAACCTTACATCAAACCAAGCCTCCAGAACACCACCAGAAATCAAGCAAAAAAGTGGCTATATTCAAAAAAGCACAACCAAACCATCAAGACCAAACAAAATAGCAATCAAGGAATAAAACTTCCCCCAAATACCAACCAATCAACAGACCAACTAGACCACCCAGACCAGAAAAATCAGCAAAATATTTACAAACTTATTTCCAAGCAAACCAACATCCACATCTGCCTACCCACCAACCCTACAAAATAAAGACAGATAGAAGATTAAGTAACATAAAAGACTGGGAGTCGAACAGGCAATAAGGTAGAAAACACACTAACAAGGGCACTCCACTACCCCTTAGACCACAGGGCTTATAGAAAACAGACCCTGCCTTCAAACAAGACCCATCCAGATACAGTTTGATCCCTCATTCACTTTCCTTGTGCCTCGGAATGAAGACTCTTGTTCTGTGACTGATCATCATCTCAATTCAATATTTATTCCTATAATTCTGGCACTATCATGGTTTTTTATAGCTATTACTGTTTTTTGGAAAAATATTAAACAATCCAGATATTTGGATCAAGAGCCCTTTGATTCAACAGGTATCACAACCAGTGAAAGGTTATATGGAAATGCTTGAAATTCATAAATTTATACCAGTAAAATCTCACCACAACGCCTCAAACAAAAATGCAACCAATCACCACACCCGTATACTCAGTTCCATAAGCTAGACCATGTGTAACCAAAAACCCACCAGTACAAGTCACCACAGAACTACCTAGAAATAAATTCAGTCAGCTAGAACCATGCAGTAAAAAACAAATCACCATTGCAGGTCACCACAGAACTACCCAGAAATACCTGCAGGCAGCTTGGACTGTCTAGTACCAAACAACCCACAAGTAAAAGTCACCACAGAACTACCCAGCATAAATGCAGGCAGGTAGGGCCATGTAGTAGCAAACAGCCCACCAGTACAATTCACCACAGTACTTCCCAGAAATTTATGCAGGCAGTCAGGACCATGCAGAACCTAAAAACCCACCAGTAAAACTTCACCACAGCCCTTCACAGCACTATATTTAAGGATGTGCATGCATGAAACCCCTTTAAAACCTTTTTCAACCAGCAGAAATACCTCATTTAAGTTTAAAACCATATTCAAACCAGAAGAAATGCCTCATTTCACTGTACAACCTTTTTTCCAACCAGAATAACTGTCTCATGTAACTGTATCTCACTGTTCCTAACCAGAACAGGAATAGCTTCAGGGGAAGCCTTGAGCAGCCCCTGGGGGTAGGGTATTTCTATTTAATAAGAGCCTATCTGCCCTATCCAGGTTGTATCCCACACACTCATCCACCACCATTCATCCATCCATCCATACCCAAATCGTCTGTGGTATCTACCCAGATAAATATTATCATTGAACCAATTATAAAGTAACAGGAAATCAGAAACAATATTATGGCCCATGTTTGACAAATAAAGCCATTCCATCAGGTGTTTGAAATGTTTTCTTCTGTGAAGTAAATTTATTCAGCACCAAATTAAAGAGGGACCACTCAGCAGTTAATAAATAGACCTTAAAAAGGAATAGAGCATGACAAAAGTATCTGCCAACCTTTCCCCTAACCATCCCCCTGTGGTTAAACCCATTCTTTGGTCCTCTCCTGAGACGACACTTGATAAACCCTTGAACCCTTTTAACTTGGAATATTGGTTAATATCATACATATCTGATTGAAATCTAACCAATAATCCAATACATCTGGTCCATTTCCTCAAAAATTCTACCAATAAAAATTAATAATTAATCTAGTTCTGATCTCAGACCTACTTTAATTCTCAAAGAAACCAGCCATTGATTTAAATGAATTTTTTTTTTGGGACTTACTATAGTACTAGAAGGGCAGGCAATTCAAAACCACCCTTAGTCTTACTTATACTCTAAAGTAGTAGAAGTAATAATCAATTCCCCTTCAAAGACTACCAGCAAGCTATTTTCCAAATTAAAACCCAATCCCAAAGGAGTGTCTAAAGCGGGTTTTCTAACTCTGGAATTCCCTAATGTATCAATTGGCCTATGAAATTTCTGCTGAATGCACCAAAAAATATGTTCAAATTGGCAAGACAACTGAAATATTAAAATATTTCTTAATGATATTTTTATTTATTTCAGGGGAAATTACTCAGAGGTCCAAAAGATGAAGAGTTCTTTTTTATCATGAAGGAATATAAAACAAATGGATTCCCTAGTTGATGTGGTATCCCATGTGTATTTCATAGTTTTACATACACATGGTAGAACTTAGAAGGTTGTAGCTGTTAACAGAAGTACCTTTTGAAAAATTGGCCAAAACAGATCCTGATGTGCCAATCAGTCAATTCATTTGCACGCAGGGTTGGATCTGCTGCGTACATTGAAGGATCAGATGCGTGCAGGAATTCTGTATGCCGGAATCTGATGCCTACAGGGTAAGGCCGATGGGCAGGGACTGTGTAGGGATGCGGGGCTGCGTGTGGTAATTGTGACAAAACACATTTCCACATTTAACTCCTAAAATATAGAAAAAACTTCAGTTTTGAATTAATTTTATTTATGAAACCTATTTGTGAAAATAAACGCAAATTATTAAAATTGCCAAAAGGTTCCATAGCAGTGTCGTGACCTTTTGGTCAATTTTTTTTAATTAATTAAAATATTAAGGAGCAATAATTCAGGGGTGGGGTCAGTGAGTGACCCTACCTAATTCAGGGTGGTAAATCCATTTCTGAAATAATATTTGTGTATTTTATACTCCTTTTCTTTTGATTAATTATTTTTTGTTTTTATTTATTTTGTCTACTTTGACAGTTTGCTATGTGTTAAGTAGCAAGCTGAAAAATGTAGTCAATAATGGTCACATATTTGATGAATTCTCACAGTTATGTTTTTTCATGATTTCTTTCACCTTATTTCTAGTTTTTTGACTTATTGAAGGATTTTTTGCGTGATTTCTTTAAGATTGCTGCATCAAAAGTATCTTTTGAGATCAAAAATCATCAATATACCTATGTATACTATTTGGGTGATGGAATATACCTAAACTAGCCTATTTTGGTGAAGTATTACAGAATTCTTAAAGATACTGCAAGAAAAAACTTTAATTAACTTCAAGAAGCAGCTGGAAAGGAAATAGAAGAGAATATTTATTTTTGAAAGTTTTATTTGAGATAATTATTCAAAACATTGGACTTTGGTTCAAAGAATATATAGTCAAGATTATGAAGTTCTTTATAATTATTCATTATATGATTTTGGAGGAAAGTCCTCCCTGTGATCCTTTTCTTAATCATAATTTTTTCAGAAATAAAAAAATTAATATCTCCTCAGATGCTCATGATCCTGCTTCATTCCATTCTTTCCAATCTCTTAATCAACAATCTTCTAGAATTAATGACTAAAACATTCATTAAAAACTTGTCAATGATTAAAAGATCTACTATTGGATGAAGAGGGGAATTGGTGGTTGATTTTTTCACACTTCTAAAATCTTTCCATCTTCATCAGGGATTCATCACATTGCAGAATATCAGTGAATTTTCTCTTTTCTCCTTTCTTTGTGTTTTTTTTTCTCAATCAGAAATCAATACCTATATGTCAATTAATAATTTTTCATTTCATTTTTCCAAAAATCAATTTATTTGGAACACAATGAAGACCAAAATCAAAAGAGGTAAAGCCCAATTTGATAGAGGAAAGAATCATATAGGCATATGATTTGTGTACATAGATATATATACATATATTTATTCAATCACCCTTCAAGTTTATCTTAGACCTTTTGCTTCAAAATCCTCAACATCTCATTACATTCCTCATCAGGACATTCTTCTTAATATTTCAAAATTAAATTCAACTGGCCCATTGTCACCTTTGTATCCACCATTTTTCATTCTAGTTCATCCATTGTCTCTGCCAAGTTGTTCTGTTGCTCCCCTATTTCATTGTTTTTGATTGGGTTATCAAGTAGCTGTGCCAATTCTTTTCCATATTCATATTTTTCTCTGAGTTCAATAAACAATTCCTTTTATCCTTCACACCTTCTGGTCAATCCAAAGAATTTTCAATGGAGTGAAATGATGGGAGTTGGCTGGCTAAGTTACTGGCTTTTCTGTACATATAACTTGAGGTGGGTTCCCCAAACAATTTTCAATGGTTTCAAATTAGTTCCCAGGACCCCTAAACCTTAAATATTTGGCCCTTTTTTTTTCTGATACATGTCCTTTGCTTTTGGAATCCATTCCATTGGACTTGGTCCACTGGGTTGCAATTTTTCAATTGCACAATAGATTTCAGAAAACTTCAAGTTTTTGGGGTTGAGTTTGGCCCATCTATGGTTAAGATTGAAATGATGGTGAGTTCTTGGACAAATTATAGTGAAATTTCAAGAGAAAGATTATTTTTCCTTGTCCAGATACATTCCCAATCACAGGAATTTGAATTACTGTGTATATTTAAGTCCTCCTCAACCCTCTTGAAGAAAGTGATTCCTGTTTGATTTGTTGAAAATTCCAGATTTTTTCTGAAACAACTCAAACATCAAGCAATCTGCTCCTTGTGTTGAGGATTCCAGTTTGGGGCTTGTTTTTTTTCACATTGGTATTTTTCTCCATGCTAGATGGGAGGTTAGTTGTTTCCATGTCTGGTGATTGTTACAATATTGGGTTTGGATGGGGGGATATGGTTATTATGGGAATGGCAATCAGTGAGGGAGGGAGTTTGTTGAATTGGACATGTTTGAGCTGTGGGTGGGAGGAGGGGGGAGGGTATATTGCAATTTTGATGACAGTGGAAGTGGATATCAGTATGGTGTATGAATATGGCAGTTTGGGATGGTATAGGATAGGGAAGAGATGTTGAATGTGGGAGCTAGCAAGCTTGCTATATTCTTGAAGCTTTATTGGAAATGGGCCATACTTATGGAGCTTTTTGTGGCAAGCTCCTATTTTTCTACAATTTTGAAAATTCCCAGGTAAAATTAGCTAAAAAGCAGGTTTACCAAGTCAATTGGAAATGCTCTAAAAAAGTGATAGATTAAGAATAGCTAAGATATCTAAGTGATAATAGCTCATTTTTTTACCTTGAAAAAGTGAATTATTTCTAATTTTCTCTAAATTTCACTGTGGAAAGTAAACTTCTCAACCAAACCTCCTTCCACTGAACTATCTTTCCTTGAATTCACAATGACTGTGTATTATTATTTGAAAATTAAGTTACTACATACCTTACCAACCTGAATCAAACCCTTGATTCAAAAAAAAGGAATTAAATTTTTATGAGTTTATTGGCAAGCTTTGGGATCAAATTTTTCATTTAGCCTCCAGTTGGAGTCTGATATAACCCTTTTTTTAAAAAAAATAAAAATAAGTAGTCTCTCTTTTCAACCAATTTCCCTTGAATATTTGATTTTATAAATTAAGCTGAATTGAACTTCAAACCACAATGGTTCAAAATAATTGGCCATTGATCTGAGGAAAAAATATTTGAGTACATTCATTGTAATATAACCTCTAGTAGCTTAGAGTTGGAAAGGCCCTTAGCATCTATTAAGTAAGAATATATTTCATGAAGAAACTTTTAAGAATTATTATCATCAATAATTTTTTTCTCACTGCTCATATCTTGAAGTGGACCATTCCTCTCATCATGAAAAACATTGAATGACTTTTCAAAAAATTCCTGCACCCCTCAACATCACTCAAAAAGAAACTCATGATCAATCACCATGCTTGGTTAAATAAAATAAACTCATGAAGCCCGTAAAATCAAACCTACTAAAGTCCAAAATTCCATAAAAGAAAATAAATTATTTCACCCCTCATAAAAAAATTGCAGATTTTTTCAAATTTTACACTAAATTTATCATCAGATCAATAAAAATCAGTAGAAAAATATAAAATAAAACAACTTCCTAAATCAAGTCTCTAGATCAATTTTTTGATAGCAAAATCTAAAATAATTCATTAAAAATAACTAAACCCATTTCCTCCTTCAAGTAAATGCATTAATCTAGCTTTTGTTTACTTATGAATTCACACCTTCTTCAAAGAAAAGCTTGATTATATTGAACTCTTTGTCATTATTTTTGTACTTTATGAAATTTTTGTAGTAATATTTTCACATATATAAATTCTCCTTGCCAAATTGAGGATATCATATTATTTGATATTTTTATTAAAAAAAAGTAATATTCTTTTTTACAATTATTTATTATTAGTCTTTACTTTTATTATTATTTTATTTCTAAATTTTTTGATTTATAAATTCATTTTGTTTCATTATTTCTGATGATTCTTGATTTTTTTTGTTTTTAATATGTTTGATTTTCTCTCATACAGATAAGGTCTTTTAAGGGCCCAACTGGCATTAAATTTCTCAAAATATCCTATCTGGAGCTCCAAAGACTCAGGGGCTTTATCTGTCCCTGAAAGCTTTTTTAGGGAAGGGGGCACAACTTTCCCTCCTTAATTTAATTTACCTATGATTTTTTTGGGGGGGAGGGGGGTGATTGCACCAAAAGGACAAAGATAAATACAAAAAATATCAAATTAACACCTTTCTGAACCAAATAATTCCTTTTCAACATTTTTCCAATTTGAATCCAAAACAGATGTAATTTTCACTCTTGAAATTGTAAATATAAATCTGTTGAATCATGAAAATGATGAATAAATGAAATTTTACCCTCATAATCTGGTAAAAGAAAATTCAAGTGATATTCAGGTGAAAAATTGTTTCCAAAACCTCCTGAAAAATTATACCTGCATCAGAGGTTTTCTAATTGAAAAATTGTACCTCTCAAAAAATTTGAGTGCATTGGCAAGCAAAACCAAGGCTTTCCATTTACATTCCAGAAAAAAAGTTTCCAGTTGATTTTTTTATTGAACACCACCAAATTCTTAAAAGCCTGCTGGTTATCATTTTTTGAGGGTTCTTCCTGTTTCAAAAGTTCCCATTATTCATCAATCAAATATTTAATTTAAAAATTTTAAGAATATCCCAAAATCTCTTTGTCAGCTTCTTTTCTCCATAGCCTTCACTCATTAAAAAACTTACCAATTTTTGTGCAACTATTTTTCATTATACTCCATCTTATTTCCAGCTTTTTCTATTTATTTAAAGAAATTCAACCATATTGGTATACTTTGTTTTGCAATTGTGATGTAGGATTAACACCAAAATTGCATTTTTTGAGCTTTCCAATTTCTAGGAAGATTTGAAAAATCAAATATTTGGACAAGAAACCTTTAAAAAAAGCTTTCTAGGTAATCAAAGAACATCATAGAACAAAATTTGACAAAATTTGTGATTATGCATAATTCCTTTGGATTTAACAAAAGCAAAATTTATTGAATTTCCCAGACATGAACCAACTTAAATCATCATATTAGACCTCCTTCCAATTAAATTTTAATGTTTCATGTGAAACATATAAATCCTTTGCCTGAAGCTATTCCAGAAATTGAACCAAATGGCCTCAGAGATTCTTTCAATTCTTGGAAAGAATCACTTTTTCATCAATAAATACCAACAGAATTCACTGAGGGACTTCCTTCAGAAAATTATTCAATAAGTTCCAAAATAAGTCTGGTTAATTCAATGAACCAAATTGCATGAGTATATATTTTTACAAACTCCATGGATTCCAGAAAGACTTCTTCCATTATTTCCCTTCCAGATCTCCAAAAAATTTAAAGCTGAGTTGAATTTCATTTTTTGAAATCAATTGATTTTGTGAAGGCTCTCCAAAAATGGAAAGGGAATAAGAATTGGGAAGCTTTCTGGTATGTTTATTGTACTAAATCCCCAGTATTCCATTCCATTTTGAAGTTTTATAGCCATTTATTTCAATAAAAATGGCCCGGACTGAATTCATCCTTTCAAAAATACTAAACCCACACATTTTTTACAAAATCTGTTATTTAGCATTTCTGTTGCTACAATCACACCTCTTTAAAAGAGAGGTGTGGTGATAGTAGTGTTTTTTTACTAAATTCACACCTTCTGGTGTGTTTTCCAACCCCAGGATGGTTTTCAAAGCCTAAAAAGACAATCCCATACAAAAGAGGCATGGATATAGATAATTAAGGTTTTTGACTCTTTTTTAAGGTTTATAGGAGTGCCTGAGGTGTGAGAACATGCCTTTTGACAATTTTTTGGGCCCTAAAAAGCCTTTAACCATTAATTGAGGCATTTGGGGCTGAATTAAGGCCTCCAGACTCCAGGGGGGGTTTTCTGGGGTAGAATTTCTTGGAGAATACATGATGGAAACTAATTAAGTTAACGTAATGTTTAAAAACCCAAAAACATCAATTTTTTTTGGTTAATTCAAATATGATCTCATATTTAAAAAAACATCATCCAATGTAAGAAAAACATTAAAAATTATAAAAATTCATTTTGTTTCCACAAAATAGAATATTTCTGGTGGAAAATAAATACATTTTTAAAAAACATATGAGAATGCTACATATACCTATTTGATCAGGGGAATCAAAATCTTTCAAAATCTTCCAAAAAAAATAATAGAAATTAAAGAAATAATTGTAAGAAATATTAAATACATAATTCTTTGAAGGAAACTCATGCTTTATGATGTAACAAATGGTATTTCAATCTTCTTTGGACACCCACCCAAATTAGCCATGTTTCTGTTAAAGTGCACTTGGAACCCCCTAAAGCCCCCATAGCACCCCCCAAAGCCCACTTGGAACATATCCAAGCACAACTTGGCAGGTAGAAAAGCACCACTTGACACACAGCCAAGTTTGGGTGAGTTGCGCCAAAGTTTGACTTGGCCAACACCCAAGCCAATTGGCCATGCCTTCCAAATTGATGATTGGTTTTTATTCTTTTTGTAAAAAAAATATTAATTAAAGATTTTTAAATGAAAAAAACAACAATTTTTGTGTTGAAGGGTTAAAGTAAATAGACAGATACCAAGGGAGAGAGGCGCAATTGAGGGGGGGTGCCAACAGCTTAGCCTCAGCCAATTGGAGCTTGGCTTTGAGCCAAGATCCACAGTGCAACCAGATGCAGAGATCAAGCCTTCTGGGCACTGTGCCAAGGGGTACTTGCAAGTGTTCCCAGAAAAACTTGAAATACCATCAATACCTTTTTACCAAGCATAGAAAATAATATAAAAATCCTACATATATTCATGATATTTAAATTCCTATATTTTTTTGGCTGGAACTTTCTTTATATTTCTCTATTTCTGGAAAAATCTTTTTACATTCCATCAAAATTATGATTTTCATTCAAATAAATTAATCTTTGATTTCATTATTCTTATTATGTTCCTCAATGAATTATTTGTTGGAATATTCCAACAGATTTGAATCCCCCATAATCCACATAAATTTAGAATTTTTCAATTTCCTCTCATGATTGTTGTAAGGTATTTAAATTAAACCAGAAATTTTAAATCTTATTCAAAGAAATCAATTTTTTACATTTTTATTTATTCATTTTTGTACTTGTTTTAACTTCTGTTGAAAAATCTCAAAAAATTCAACTTCACCTTGTGAAATATATATTGATAGTATTGTTATATTCTTTTTTATGCTTGTTACAAAGGTATTTACATTCCATTAAAAAAATTGGATTTTCTTTGAATATTTATTTTTTTCATAGTTCATATAATTATATATGTAATTGATGTTATTTTTGTTGAAAAATTTGGAAATATTTAATCCCCCATCAAAGAGTTATATTTAGCATTTTTATGTTTTTTTATTTTTGGAAAAAAAATATTTATGTTTCGCAAGAAATATTTGATTTTGGGTAAAAAAAATAATTTTTATCATTTTTCTTCTTTTTCTTAGATTGGATGAGTTTATTTGAAAATTTGGAGTCAGATTTGAACTCCTTGAAAAAATTTGATGTTTTTTGCATTTGGAAATATTAAATTAACTTAATTTGCATTCATCATTCAATTCTCCAAGTAATTCTACCCCAGACAGGCACCTCAGGGGTTCTGGATGCCTTGCTTTAGGCCCCCAAGGCTTGGATTAATGTTTTCAGGCCTTGAGGGGCCTACCACGCCCTAAAATGGTGTCTTAACACACCCCAGGCACTGCTTCAAACCATACAAATCTTTCTCAAAACTTAATTTTATATTTTCATGTGTTTTTTGTATTGTCACATCTTTTTAAGGGTTACATCTCTTCCTGGGATGGGAAAAAAACTCCAGAAGGCATTAATTTACAAAAAGATATTACTATAATCGTGCCTTTATTTGAAAAACGTGTGGATTTAGTAATTTTTAGTTTATTAATTAAGCCTGGGCCAACAAAAATTTTGAAGAAGTGATTTGGAAGCAATAAAAAATTGTTTTTAAAATTACTACCTGTGTATTCCTTCAAAAAATTTAGCTTTTCAAATAATTAATTTTGAAGAACCCTAAATGGAGCAAAAATAAATTCTTTCAATAAAATGAAAACATCCAATGAAAAATGAGAATTTTGTTTGAATTTGGTAATTTTTATTAGAAATGCAAAATAAATCCAATGGCAATAAAATAGTTAACCTTGCCTTTAGCCTCAAACAAGTCAGATTTAAATTGATTTCCAAATCTGAATCCTGGTAATACACTAAACAAACAGGTTGTACTTTTTGAAATGGTTTGAAATTTTCTATCTCAGCTTCCTGCCAGCAAGCAGGAGCCAAGTCATTTAGATAACTAATGCTCCTTGTATGATTTAGATATTTTCAAGAACAAAGTGTTTGTAAGCCCTGCACATGTTTTGGCTGATTTCAATGACAGTGAAAGCCAACCTGATCAAATTCTTATTGATTTCAATCATATTAATATTTCTGTTTTTGATATATCTTAAAAAATTTAATTCAGAGGGAAAAATTATTTTTTTCTTGTTGTTTCTGATAATAATTGAGAAATCTGATTCAAATCTTTTTTTTCACTGTGGCTAGCCTCCTTCTTTTTTGTGTGAATTTTCAGTTAAAAAAATATCCATCCATGGCTCTACATACATCCCATGCATGCAATTTGACAAAGTATTTACCAATCCTGGTTTATTCAGAAATTTCAGAAATTTAAACTGATCTAAAAACTTGCCATTTTCCTAGCCCATGGATTGAGTTTGATTTTAAATATCATCCAGGGATCCTTTTGCATTTTACATTCAAAACTTGATCTCAGAAATCTTGACAAGTAAATCTATTAACAAAAGTACTTGGTAGATTCAAACTGTTCTGGGGGGGGTTCCATCAATATTTTAATTTCAAGAATATTATGTAGGTGTTAATCATTTAATAATATTGACCAATAACAATTCTACTACAGAACGGGGGCTTTTTATCCTTTGAGGTTCAACTCAAATTTTAAATTAAATCCAGACCATCTGAGTGGCTTCTGATTGGATAAAAGAGGAAAGAGGAATGAAGTTGTAGAAACATCCTGAATTTTAGAATGAAAATCCTCCAAAAACACAATTATTGCTGGAAGACATAAGTCCTCAATTTTTGTTGACTTCAAATAGATGAAATGTTACTGTAAATCTGAGATAAAACTATTGTTATGAATGAGTTGAGTGTTTTTTCAAGAGGAAAAGAAGAGGGTTCCAGTGCTTCTTTAGTGTTAATGAGTATATCTATCTGAAAGCTTTTATTCAAAAAAATGAATTCCATAGCCAAAAAACTTTAGGATATATTCTCATTTTTAGATTGATTCTGAAACTCCATCTTCATTCCACCCATGCACTATTCAAAGAGGTGGCTGAGTCCACTGAAGGATTTTTGAATGGTTGAATATGTCAAGGGGGAGAGGAATTTAGTGTTATTTCACAAAGAAAATGCTATGCGAGGGTGGGGAATGCTCCCTCTCCTTGGCTCTGACCTTTCAGTGATTCAGGATTATGGGCTTCAAAGAAAGTTTCAAAGGCATTTTTGAAATGTTTGCAGGAGAATATATGGTTTTTGAGTTTATTGAAGAGGTCTAATTAAGATTGGAATAAAGAGGAAAAATTGGTAGATAAGGTTTGAATGAGGTGACAGGAGTTTATGGAATTTTTGGTACTCAAGGTTGATGGATTCAAGATGTTTGGAGAGGGAGGTTATAAGTGG
The DNA here is from genome assembly GCA_025617555.3 of Puccinia polysora. Taxonomy (NCBI): domain Eukaryota; kingdom Fungi; phylum Basidiomycota; class Pucciniomycetes; order Pucciniales; family Pucciniaceae; genus Puccinia; species Puccinia polysora. The sequence goes on from CM062618.1 coordinate 29,148,947, forward strand.
AAAGAGTTAAGAGTGGTGAAAGAAAGTTATGGTTGTTGAATGTATTTTAAGATTATGGGAAGAGAGGAAAGGGAAAGATGTGGTGTTACCATGGAAGGAAAATTTTAAAGAGACAACGGAGTTCAACTAAGAATAAAAAATTGATAGAACGCAGCACTTAAAGCTTGTTATGGCAAATTTGGGAAATTTCTGAATTAAATTTTTAGGGGTGTGGTTTATCAGGGTTTTTTGGTTGTGCACATTACATATACCCCACTTTTTTTGCTATTTTTCACAAATAAGGGACAGGTTTGCAGGATGGAAACAACAGGTATTTTTCTTTCCATTTTGAAGATCACAATCAAACTTATTATACAGTATAAGTTTTCTTAAACCATATTCTTCAATGAAATGGTTTTTCTATGGGTCAAGAAATATTATAGCATTTGAGAGGAGCCTATAACTACCAATTATTTTCATGGTTTAAAGCAGAATATTGTATTAATTCATGCAAACCATGGGCTATGAAAGTCAGTTGGAATGGGGTAAATTTGAAGATTGCACTTTTTTATTTCTTGCATATTTCAAATATCTTTATAGATATATAATAGAAGAACATCTTTTAAAGCTAACTCAAACAATAAAATGCACATGGAAAATACAGCGGAAGAAAGAGAAAAAAATATTGAAATTTATTGGGGGTAGTCCAAAAACATGGAATGTGTTTGGCTTTTAGTTAATTCAATTTTCAAAAATCAATTGGATGACTTCAATGAGTATTAAAAGGATTCTTCCTCAGGAGAGTTGAGGTGATTGATTTACTAAAAAAATTATTTGATTTTATTTAACACAGCTTTTCTGGTAGTTTTAGGCGTTGCTTCAAGCTTTTTGTTTTTCAGTTCATCTTCCTCATCATTTTTCTGATTGATAGGAATATCTCCTCTGGGGAAATTAACAGAAAGCTGTCTTCACCACCTGGTTTTAGAATCTCTTCAAGAGAAATTTTATTTTGTGGGTTGATAAAGCCAACTTTATCAAGCTCTTGTGCTTCAAGGTTGAGGTTTTTCTGTGTTGCCAATATCCTCAGCTGAATTAATTTTTTCTGTTTTTTTAAGTCTTGTGTGAGCCCAGGAGTGCCTCATGGTACTTGAGCTCACAGATCCACATTCTAAATGAAACAATCACATTGATGAGAGCTTGTTGATATTGTAAACCTTTGAATACAGGATACAATTGTTAAAGCTTTGGATTGAATGGTAAATGAATCAAAATTGGAAGTAAGCTTTGAATGTTCTTGTAATAAAAGCATCAAGGGTTCAATTGTGTAATTTGAGACTTGGGGAAAAAATCTCAGTTTTAATGCAAGAGTTGCTATCTATTTGAATCACATGTACAGTGAATTTAGTGAAAAGTAGTAAAACTATTTGCTTGGCTATTTTCAGTTGTGCATTCCACCCACTGATCCATGTTGAAAATATTTGAGGTTCCATCCAAGCCTTTCTATTAAAGTAATATATTTAGCCAATTCAAAGGGAATTTTACTTTCAAAAAAATTGTGGTTGTTTTGAATTCCCAACAAAAATTAATGGTAAAATCTTGGTACCATTTTGATTGAAAGCAGAACCAATTGTAAGGTGTGTCTTCATGTATTTAATTCCCTTCTCACTACTTTGTTCCAGACCTTTATCAGGAGGCATAATGTTAAGAAATTAAATTAAATAGTCATAAATGTTTTTCAAATTGATTTAAATTTCTTTCAGTGCATTCACTTACACATAGAATAAACCTGTCTCATGAAAATTGAACACATAATCCAGGATTCATTGGTCTATAATCATGCCAATTCAAAGACATTCTTTCCCATGAATTTTTAGGTTGACAGATCCCAATTCACCATAATTTTTATTTTGGTTGAGTGATTTATGACCTGGAAGCTATCAAGCCAGCCATTGGATAAGGAAAGCCAATTTTCTGGTTTTATACCACATAGATGAAAAAAATCTTTCCATTTTTATCAAAGGATATCTCTAGTGACAATCAAATTAGCAGCAAGGCCATTTGGACCCATTCTTTGAGTAGTTTTTCAACATTTCCATGCTTCTGGACACCAGAATTTTTGACATATCCATTGGTTTCAGCATTCTGGTCATGAACCTTGTCCTCATCTTTGATACCTGAAAATATACAAGGCTGCTTCAACTGAAGCCCTGGGTAGATTTTTGAAAAATGGATGGCTGTTTTTTTTGGGGTTTTTTCCATTCCTGTTTTTCCAGTTGAGCCCCTCTACCTTTTTTGAAAGTGTTTCATTCTTTTCCAAAAAATTATTCCTTTTGGAACTTTTTTTTCTTGTATTGGGTAACTTGGAGTTGAGTCCATCTTCTGATTTGTCAGTTTCTCTTTTTTTGCCATTTTTTTTGAATTTCTGTTTTTTTTCCTTTCCTGTTATAATTTCTTATTTAACTAAGTTATATAGAGTATGAACAATTCATGGGAATATTTTTTGCCTTATCAATGAACATCTGCTTGTTAACAAGATTTCCTTCATTTTTGAGCCTTTCTTCTTCCTTGTTTTTAAATTCCTCATTGTTGCATTATTTGTTGAGAAATATTTTATTGCTCAGTTTGTTCAATTTTTCAAGGCTGTATTTAAAATTGTTGAGTTTGGTTTGGTCCAGCATTGTTGAAAAAGATAAATTATGGGTGCTTGAGAAAGAAATGGAATTTCTATACTGCAAAACATACATCTCTTGATATTGAGGGATTGAGGTGTTATTGGGTTGAAGGATAGTCATAATAAACAAGGAAAGAAAAATGATATGTGCTGACAATATCAAGAAATTTTTATCAATAATTAGTTGGTGGAGATAGAGGTGAAGAAAGTACATACAATATGTATGTGAGTAGATGTTATTGGGGATATGTAGACTAAAAACCATGGGTAAGGAGGGGGTAAAATAAGGTTGGAAGCCAAAATTCTTTTTATTTTTTTGACCTATGTTTTACTGAATTTGGCATGATCATGGGTCAAGATTCATTTTTTGGTAGGCACCAATTTGGTGAATCAATTTGGCCATGGGTTTGCACAAGTTATGGGTTGTTGTAAGTATCAATTAAGCCAAGCTCTACTGTAATAGGAAACAAAACAATTCCCCAGAAGAAAGGAAAATTCCCAGGATTTTTTGAATAAAGGTCTTTTTTAAAACCTATGACAACACCAGATATATAAATTTCTCCCCCTGTGCAAGGAATCTCACAGGTGCCCTGATTGGTAAACCTCTGAAAAATTCCTGTCTATTGGGATTCAAGCACTTCAAACAATCTCCCAAGCAGGAAAAGCCTGCAAGTTCACCACAAATTTCTAACTTCTCATCATCCATTCCTGCCCTTTTATTTCTTCATCCATCCATCATTCTAGAAATTTTAAAACTTTCAAATTTCACCTCCACCTTCACCAAATCAATACCAACTTCACATCATATACCATTGAGAACATTTCCAAATTTTTATTTTACTTTTTCTCCTTGAAGCAGGCTCATTGAAGACTATTTCTGTTTATGATCTGTAAATTTCACTCTTAATTATTAAATACTACTCCCGCTTCTGTTGTGTAAGGCGCTCATTTTTTTTTTTTTTGGAAACAGTAATATTAAAATTTCACTATGACTTTGATTATTTCAACCCAATACATATTTTTATTTGTTCATTAAATCAATTTTCTTTGCATGCTCTTCCATGAATTCAAATAATGAACACAGAGTTGATTAATAAACACTGAGAATAGGCAATAAATGAGTATTATTACAAATGGGACAAATAGCTTTTTGCATGAGCAAAATTAGAACATTGATAAAAAATACAATGGACTAAGACTAAGAACGGTCATCCATTGGATTCATCCAACCAATCTTCCCACTCTCAATCAAAATTTGACTCCTCCAAATCTTCTTTGGTAGATTCCAACATTCACAAAATTGCTGCTGGAAAACCCATTTTGAGACAATGGCAATCACTCTTAATCCAAAGCACCTTGGGCAAAAAATTACAATGTGCAAGTGGGAATACATTTTGTGATGATTTTGGAGAAAACTCAAGAGGAGATTCCTATTATCTCATTCAGAGTTTGATGGACTCTTTCTTGGGAAGTTGATCACTACAACTGTCTGAAAAATAATTTAAACAATCTTTGTGAGGTTTTTTTTGGTATCTATTGGTGGTTCTTACTAAGTTACTGGGTTGTGGATTTAGTTGGTCTCAAGAACAACAGAAACTGGATGGAGATATCAATTTTCATTGAAAAAGGTGAACAAGAGTATAGCACATTTGTTCCTGCAATGTGGTCAAAGTTCTTTCTTGATGAATTATTGGAGGGCCTAATTTCACACAAGATATTAATGCTCTTTTGGGACCCTGATTTTGAAATGGTCATCAAAAATTTTTTAGCATTGGCACTTTGAGTATTGAAGGGCTCAACCATCCTTTGTTTGAATTAGTGAATCATATTTGTTCTGTAGCAGGTGCTGGGCTAGATGATAATGGAAATTTGGAAAATCATAGCAACAGCTCAAGTTAATTGTATGATAACTTTGATAATTTATTGGATGATTAGGGTGTATCAAAGTTAGCAAATTTTCCATCAGAAAGCCTCAATTTTTTTTGAACAAACCCGCCATTTTTAATGGTAGGTTTCTGAAATAAACATACCCCATAACTGGTGTATTTGAAAATGGTGGATTTAAAAAATCAAAACCGCCATTTATGCACCATCATCCATCCACCATCCATCCCATTCAAAACAACCATCCACACCTCCACCTCAGAAATACCATACTGATCCCATCTCCATTGCATCACACACATCTTGTCTCCATTGCTTCACATCTCTATTGCTTCAAATCCAACTCCACCTCCCCTCCTCATTTGCTTGGGCACCCCTGGTAAGCCCCCCCCCCCCCCCTCCTGCTCTTCCTGCCCCTCATTGGTTGCTGATCCTTTGATCATTCAACCTCTAGGTCTCCCCCCCACCTCCTTTCTCAATCCTCCAGGAAAGCTTGCCCCTCCTTCTCCCCCTCCCTCCCTCTCAATTGATTGCAAATGGATCACTCAATTGCTCAATTAACTGCTAATTGATCAAGAAATTGGTCACCAATTGATTTCCAGTCAATCAAGCAATCAATCAGCAATTGATTGGAGATTTATTTGGAATTTGTTGATTGGTTGATTTGCAATTTATTGAGCAATAAATTGCCATGGGGTATCAATTCAAGTGTGTGATGAGCAGATTGCAAGCTTGGATGATCATTTTGGTGAGATGGGATGCTCATTGGGAGAAAGGGGTGATTAGATGATGAGGCTGAAGGTTTGGAAAGGCACATTGTCCCATCCAGCAACGGCACACCTAACTTAGTGGTTAAAGCATCACTCATCAATGTGAAGGTCATGGGTTCAGATCCCATAGTGTGCAAAATTTTGGATTGTAAAACTACCACTTCCCTCAAAATGTTATACAATCAATTGAATTGCTTCTTGATCCTCACTCCAATTGTATTATGTGGATTGGAGGGAAAAAGATGGGAGGAGATGATTTGAAAAACTTACAGAGACATGGAAATAATAGGTTGTGCAACCCTCAAAATGTTATACCATGAATTGAATCCCTTCTTGATCCTCACCCCAAGCGCAGTAGGTACCTGGGAGGGAACAAGATGAGAGGAAATGATTTGAAAAACATAAAGAAACTTGGAAATAATAGGGTGTGAAACCCTCAAAATGTAATATGATTAATTGAATCCCTTCTTGATCCTTACCCCAATTGTAGTATGTGGATGGTAGGAGATGGTTTGACAAAAATACAGAGACAGGGCAAGAATGGGACTTTTCAGCATTGGCTAAAGGGGAAATGTTTTGATTGATAATTCTTGAATTGATTCCTCATCTGTTTGGATGAAAGAGCTAGCCTACCTTTGTTTCATTCTTTAGTTCATTGGCCATCAGGAGATAACCATTAAACTTAGAGGATGGAGGTTGGCCAACTTGTGTTTCATTTTTGGATCCAAAGCAAGTATTGTATTTGGAGGGAGTTTTGATCCAGTTTAACAGGATGGTGTGATCAGCTCTCTTTAGATGACTTGAGCCTTTGGAAGCTGATGGGAGAGGATTTTTGGATTTTGAGTTACTGGGGTACATTTGCTTTGGTTGATTGGATTGTTGAGTGGACTTGTGGGGGGAGCTTTGCTGAGGGGACATTTGAAAATAGTAAGAGGGATAAATGGATGAAGCAATGAATTGATGAAGGGATGTGATGAAAGAGGGGATGAAGCAATGAAGCAAGGAATCAATGAAGCAATGAAGAAATGAAGAAATGAAGAAATGAAGAAATGAGAGTTAGGATGCAATGAAAGCCGGGATGGAGCAATTAAGAAATGAAGCAATGAGAGGATTGATGTGATTAAACTGATAAATTGATGACAGTGATGAAGCAATGGGAGTGTTAAAGTGGTGAGAGTGATGAATTGATCAGGGGATGAGAGCAATGAAGTGATGAGAGCAATTAAGTGATGAGAGAAATGAATCAAATTTTTTGGAGGAGGTTGGAGGTAAAACTTTTTGGATGAGGTTAGAGGTTGAAACCAGGGGTGATTATGTGGAATGACATGTGGTTGAGCTGGTGAAATCCTGTAAATACTTTATTTGAAAGAACCAATTTATTTTCAGGTAACTCTGACACGTCTGATGTTAAATAAGTGGTTTTTCTTGATTTTTAATGGCGGTTTTGCTTCACTTTCATGCGCCCTATCTTGTCAATCTGGATGATAGCCAAAGCTTCAATGAAGAAAATGGTCAAAGCCAGGAAGAGTGAAGCCTGCTTACTTCCTCTAATATATCTTCTTCCTTGGATTATTTTTTTGTGAATCTTTGCTTCAGTTTATTGTGAATTTATTGCCCCAAACAATCAGATTAATCAGTTGATGGGATGCTGGCAATATCATACTTTTTCATTGTACTATATGCCATTTTCTTAATCTTGCATTGTTAATCTTACACTGATGGAGATATAGAAACTGATAAAAATGAGAAATGTACAGGCAATTCAATTCTTTGAGTGAATGTCTTGAATACAAGTGAGGGATCAACAACACAGTGAAAGTTGAAATTGGTGAAAATGGTTTTGAAAACAAAATGAAAAATAATTTAGACCTAACAGCAGAAACAGAAATAAACATTAAGTACATTCAACTAGTTGGTATTGAGTTGGTGAGGTTTGAGGTGAGTTTTGTAAGTTTTAGAATTGCTAGAATGATGGATGGAAAAAGCAAAGGGGGTAAATGGGTGATGAGAAGTTATAAATGTGTGGGGCCCTTGCAGGCTTTGCCCCCCCCCCCCCCCCCTGGAGATGGTGTGAAGTGCAGGAATCCTGATGGATAGGAATTTGAAGGGCAGGAAATTTTACCAATGAAGGCCCTTGTGAGACTCCTTGCACAGAGGAAGGAATGTTTATATTGTGAGAGTGGGGAAAAGGATAGCGTGGTTGATGGGGATCAAACCTGGATCTACCCAGTGTAAGTGTTTTGCTTTTAGCATTAGGGCTACACCCACTTGTGGTGGAAGGTGTGTGTTCAACATATATTTATTTGGAATTGTCATAGGTGTTTTCAAACAAATTTGGGTTGCATTCTTGACTTTCTGGAGTCATCACAATATAACAAAGCAGTAAAACAGAAAATTTCCAAGGGGTAGAAAAGGAAATTTTACCACCTGTTAACATGCCAAGTTGATAGCTCTGTGCAATTTTGTCTATCTAATTTCCCATTGCTGGCAATACTTGTTGCTAGTGGTGACGATTATAAGTATCTGGATCATGGGCCTTGCTGCATAGCCTTCTCTCATTTTTTCCCTATTCTATTTCCCCACTTGCAAATCCTTGTTGTGACATAGCATAGCAATATACATACTCTCACCAAACCTTGTCATGTATTACCTAAAAACATAAATATAAATAGCTACTTCCATTGGAAGATGAAATAAACTCACAGTTTTATCCTCCAACAGGTTATGGGCCCTTTTTTGGCATAAGTTGATTCATTCTCATCTTAAATATTGAATATTTGCTGTGGTACCTGGCCTGTAGAGGTTGTTTTCTTCTATTAGCAGAATTCTGGAATCCGCAAGTTAGTGTGTCTATATTAGCTATATCCTAATTACAGAGTACCAACAGTTGTGAATCAGTGTGCCTCTCTTATGCCACAAGATATATTGTTCTCCATCCGCACTGAGAAGTTGATAGCATCAGCACACATCTATATATACTTTTTACCGTTATTCTTCTATCCCCACCTCTCCAAGAGCAGGCTATAGATACCTTTGCAAAATATTTTGACTAGGATTGGACTAGCTACCCATTCTGTTAATTGACTGTGACAATGGTTTTTTAGTTGTTTTATTTAACAGAGGTGTTTATTTTTTCCTGCTTCTTTATCTTCAATTTATACTCTTGTTGTTTTGTTTTCTATTTTTATTTTTTCTTTTCCTACCATCTCATCTCCTTCTGTGCATCAATCATGTCATCTCCTCTTGAAAACCAGATCCCATCTTCTTCAAAGGACAAGCACTGGGCATGCCGTATTCCTTCATCCAGTCATCTTACGCCAGCTGCTGTTGCCACCACACTCAAGAATCTCTCTGATCAATTCAAATACCACTCTTTGTCTGAGGCAATTTGCCATTGTTATTCTGAAGACATTCACAATATTTGCGCTGCCAAACTCAATGAAAAAGAAAGGTTAATAGATGAACGCCCCCAGGAGTTGGACAACCGCATTGCAAACAAGGATGCCTTATTGATGAACACCTGAAGAGGATGTCCACACAGGCTAAGTCATCCAAGATCCAACCTGACTGTCTACAATGTGACCTGGAAATCAATGCTTGGAATGCTGCAACCACATCTCACTTTATCATCAGCACCATTGCCAACAACAAATGCCTGAAGCTGGATGGTTCCAATTGGCCAATTTGGTTTGACAACACAAAAGAAAGGATGAAACTGGCCGTGGACAATCCCAACTACCTGGAAACTCAATTCTTTGACAATTATCATGAAAAGTTTGTTAGACCAATCATACTAGGGTCTGTTGCACCACCTCTTAGGAGAATGCTGCAGAAATGTGCCACCAGTTGTTCAATTTTTCTATGCCTGAAAGACCACTTTCATGCTCATAACTTGGCATACCAAATGAAAGTATTCTGTAAACTATTTGCTTTCAAAGTCAACCTAGTGATGACTACTGGTAACCTGCACTGTATCAAGGATTTCTTTGACAAGCTCAAATCCTTGGGATTCAAACTGAGCAGTGACTTGTTTTCTGGTTTTTTCCTCCAAGCCGGGCTTAACCCTGCTAGAAACTTGTACCAAAATTTCAAGAATTGGCTCAATTTGAAAACTCAAAAAATCAGTATTGCCTTGGTTGCTTCCTTTAATAAATTTCTGGAACTATATGAAATCTCTAAAAAACACACTTCATCCATTCTATCCTCATCATCTTCTCAGCCTTTTGTTTCTCCACAGTCTGTTTCTATCAATCAAATTTCTGCGTCAACTTCCATTCCTGCTCCCCCACCTTCCTCTACTCATACCCTGATGGATATTGATGGCTACAGCAAAGCCAAGATACTTTGTTCTGGCATCCCTTCATGCTGGAATTGTGACTTCATAGACCACGTGAAGTATTTTTGTCCTCACCCCATTGTGGATCATTGCTGCTTGCCTTTTTGGGGTGGTTTCTCCGGTCACTCCAGAGGCTATGGGCGGCCTTCCACATCTCAGCGTGGAGGAGCCTCTTTTCAGTCATTCAACCCAATTATTGCCCCTATGGGGATGGGGGATACCTATCCAGAAGTAGGTGGTCAGCCATCATTCCACCCAATCAAACCTATGCCTACTATTGCATCCAACAATTCACCACAACCTCTGGACCTGTATTGTCCCAGTTACTTTTCAGGTGAAAGTAGTTCTGCGGCGTCTTGATATTCTGTGTGCTCTGTGAATTCCAGTGCCCTGTCAGCTTGCGTGGCTAGCCTCCCGGAAGATGGGCTGGAAACAGACAACTTTCATTTAAATTTTGTTGGAATTGGTGGTTGTGGTGAAATTCCTCTGGTGGACAGTGGTTCATCTCACCACCTTACTGGTGATTGTGTTCTTTTATTTAATTTTTGGTTCATCACCCCCATGCCTCTGAGGGTAGCTACTGATGGTGGCAGTGATTTTTTGACAGGAATTGGAAGTGTATTATTCTCCTCTCATGACAAGGGCAATGTAGAATTTCCAGATGTGTTATACTGTGAGCATGCACACATCATGGTAATCTCCCTTGCCTCTTTCTGGAGGTCTAATGTCTCCTTTTAATTATGACCAGACCAATGATTAATTTCTTTTTTTCAACAATGCAAGGGTGCTTTTATTTAGAATTTCCTGTCTGTTGATTGTCATCTATGGGTTATTCCTAGACCCTTCTGTTTCTACAACAATTTTTCTGTTTCTGCTATGAATCTCCATGTTTTTGAAAAGGGGCATTTGACGGATGTCTTTAGCCCTGCGCCCAATCTTGGGGTACTGGTGCATAATACACCTGATTCTTGCTTGAAAAACGATGAAAAGCTTCTTCTCTATTGGAATTGCCAATTTGGGCACTGCAGAATTCTTTGCTTGCGCTGTTTGATAACGGATGGAATTGTCCCTGGTCTTCCAAAGTCATTACCTCAAGGATTTGTGCACTGTGGCACATGAAAGATTGCTGAGGGTACAAGTACAATTTGGCTTGGAAGTTCTTAACAAGTTTTTGAACCGCTGGAGGTTCTAGCCACGGAAATAATGGGTTCCTTTGAGAAGCCTGCTATTGATGGTGCACAGTACTTACTTACCATCTGTGATGTTGCTACTGGTTTTAGTCAATCCATACCAATCAAGTTGAAAATCAATGCAGCAAGGCTTTTGATGAGTAAAATCAGACGGCTTGAGATGCAGTCAAAGAAGATTGTCTGAGTCATTTGTAGTGATAATGGTGGTGATTTTAGCTTGAAGGTGTTATCTGAATTTGGGACTTTGTAGGGAATTGTGTTGGAGCGTAGTCTCCCTTATCACCACTTCCAGAATGGAGTGGCTGAAAGGCACAATTTTTCCCTTTCTGATATGGCTTGTACGCTGCTTACTGATAGTGGCCTTGGTAAAAGGTTCTGGGGGTTGGCTTTTATTTGATCTTCTGATTGTATCAACTGTCTACCCAACGTAAAAATGGGGGCAACAACCCCTTAAAAGGCTGTGTATGGCCTTTAGCCAACTTTGGTTGTATGTGTGCCTTTGGGGATTGTGCTTTTGTGCATATCCCAGTTGAAAAACCTTCAAAGGTTGACCCTTGCCCTGTTGAGGGTGTTGTTCTGGCCCATCTGCCTGATAGCAAAGTTTGGCCATTTTATCTACCCTCTTCTGGGTTTTTTACCTCCTTGGTGCTTGCAGATGTTGTTTGCATTGTAGAGACTCCTGTGGGATTATATAAATAAAGTAGCAAATAGCTTTCTGGCAGTCCTTGAAGGGGAATTTAGTATTACTCCTACTCCTTTAGAGTATTAGTAATTACTAAGGGTGGTTTTGAATTGCCTGCCCTTCTTGTACTATAGTAAGTCTGCACAATAATTTATTTAAATTAATGACTGGTTTCTTTGATACTTAATATAGGTCTCAGATCAGACCTAGATTAGTTATTAATTGTTAATGGTAGGGTTTTGTTGAAGAATGGACCAGATGTATTGGGTTATTTGTTATTTATCAATCAGATATGTTTGATTTTAACCAATATCCAAATATTAAAGGGTTCAAGGGTTTATCAACGGGATGGTTCAGGAGAGGACCCAAGGATTGGTTTACCCACAGGGGGCTGGGTAGAGAAAAGGTTGGTGGTTTCTTTTTTTTGTGCTCTCTTTCTTTGTAATGGTTATTAATTGATTAAGGGTGGTTTTTCTTTAATATTGTGCTGAATATTTAGGTCACAGAAGAACCCTTATTCAAGCACCTTGTGGGTGGTTTAATTGGTTAAAGATGGGTAATAACTTGGTTTCTGATTTCTTGTTTCCTTTTATAACTGATTCACTGATACTATTTTTTTATCTGGGGCCAAAAGGGCCTGGTATGTGGGTGATGGGTGGTAGGTAGCCAGATGGCATGAGGTGGGTGGATGTGATGGTGGGATATACAACCTGGATAGGGCAGAGAGGCCCTCCTTAAATAGAAAATCTGGTCCTCAGGGGATGCTCAGGGCTGCCCCTGAGGGTGCCCAGGGGCTTCCCCTGTTACAGTGGTATACAGGTACATGAGACATTTTAGCTGGTGGGAAAAAGAGACTGCATGAAACTGAGGCAATTCTGCTGGTTAGACAAAAGACACTGCATGAAAGTGAGGCAATTATTCTGGTTGGGAAAGGATTGTACAGGGTTTTCATGCCTGAACATTCTTGCATATATTGTTGTGAGGTGCTGATAAGGTAGGTCTGTGGTGGTTGCTTATTTGGCACTGACTGTTATTCCTGCATGTATTGCTGTGCATTCACTGGTGGTTTGTTTGGTGCTACTTGCTTCTGCCTTCATGTATTTCTGTGCATTACTAGTGGTTGTTTTTGGTGCTGCATGGTCTTGACCTCCTGCATATATTTCTGGGTAGTACTGGGGGTTGTTGTTACTGGTGGTTTGTGTGGTATCACATGCTTCTGACTGCATAAATTGCTGTGTGGTGCTGGGATTTTTTGATACTACATGGTTCTGGCTGCCTGCATGTATTGCTGGGTAGCCCTGTATACTTCTGCATAGCCTTGTGTAGGTGTATTTTCTTGTTTGTTTGGATCTGGTTGAGACTGGTTTCACTTCCTCCTGCCTATAATGTCCTGTATACTTCTGCATTAGTCTTGTGTATGTGTACTTGCTTGTTTTGTTTGGAACTAGTTGAGAATGGTTCTACTTCCTCTTTCCTATACTGTCCTGTATACTTCTTCATAGCCTTGTGTAGGTGTTTTTGAATGCATCCTGGGGGAGGTGAAAGGAGCTGAACTAGTTGCACTACCTCCTGTATCTGTATTGCTGTATTCTGGCTGAGGGGACATGGTTGTTGTATGTTTCTGGTGTTGAGGGTAAGCTGTTACTGGTATGTACTTGAGGGTTTTCAAAGTCTGTATTTATGCCTTCCACAGAGCTGTGAAACCTGGTTGGGTATGAGTTTGTCACAGTTGAAGGGTTCTTGGGCTGTATCTTCTAATCCATGAGGGATAGGGTGCTAATTTGGCTGAGTGACTATAGGTTATTTTGGATTTAGAATCCATTTCTGAAGTTTATTTGAGGCTTTGAGCTGTTTTTAAACTGGAAAAGTGAGTCTGATGGCTTTAGGACAGATTTGGACTACCACAGCAGTCCCCCATCTGCCAAGGCATTGGACATGCAGGTGAATTTGTTGCGCCTAGGCAAATTCTCTGGAGAGGAGGCCTTTGCTTCCAAAGAGGATGTGGAAAAACGTGTTATAATCTCTTCTGTTGTGCCTAAGTCCTACTGGGAGGCAGTGCAGGGTTAAAAAGGGCCCAAATGGGTGCTGGTATTTGGGAAGGAGATTGATAATTTATACTGTAAGAAAGTGTGGGTCCTGGAGCCACTCCCTTCAGGTCAAAAGCTGATGCCAACACCCTGGGTCATCACTTCCAAGGAGTGGGAAGACGGTTCTCCCTGCTTTGGAAGGCTTGTTGCATAGCTCTTGGTAATTGTCAGGAGGAAGGCACTGACTATAACAAGACCTTTGCTCCCACGGCAACGTTTGCTTCACTTCCTATCATCCTTACTCTGGCTGCAAGGAACTCTTGGAAACTTAATTCCTTTTAATTTGTGGCCACCTACCTCAACTTGCCAATAAGCAAAGAAATCTGGGTTTGCCTGCCACTAGGTATGTCAATTCCAAAAGGTTATGGGCTGCAGCTTCTAAAGGCTCTCTACAGCACCAATCAAGCCGTGTGCTGTTGGTGGCAGTATTTGAAGGTGGTTCTTTCAAATATAGGCTATCAGGCAAGTCTCTACAACACAATTCTCTATCTCCTACAAGACCCATCTTCCAATGGGCTTATCTGGATTCATTTTGACAACAGAGTTGTCACTGGATCATCAGAGGAGGTTCTGCACAGGCTTGAAAGAGACCTTATGGGACATTTGGAGATTAAATGGGACCAAGCTCTTACCTTGGTTGTTGGCGTGAATGTTACCCATACCAATGATGGTTTATCTCCACATCAGGAGAAGCTCCTATAGAAAATTGAGGAGAAATTCTGGGATGGAATGTCCTCAGCAAGAAAACCTCTACCCTCATCTTTTTATGCTTTTGCTGACTCAAATGGCAATCCTGCCACTAGCTGTGATTTTTTATGTATCATCATGAGGCTTAGCTATCTGTCTATGGGCACTCATCCGGATATTGCATACTCATTCAATTGCTTAGCACGTTTCTCTGCTGCACCGGGTGTTGGTCACTGGAAGGCTGTATACCATCTTGTTAATTTTTTCATGGCAATAAGACAGGTTAAACTTCATCTGCACCTAAGGAAGAATTTTGAGGAGCTAGAATGTTTTGTGGATGCGTTGTGGGGGGTGCTTATTGTCAATCCACTTATGGCATGTTTATAACTTTCTTTGGGTGTCCCATCTTATGAGAAATTAAACGTTTTGTGACGGTTGCCACTTCTACATGCCAGGATGGATTCATGGCCCTTGGCATAGGAACATTCCAGGCTCTGTGGATCTGCAATCTCCTTGCCAATATTTGCAAAAAAGATTATGTAATTTGTCTTAAATGTGAAAATCAGTCTGCAATTCATTTTAGCATGGAGAATAGCTCAAACAAGCATTGCAGGAATTTTGAATGCAAATTCTTCATTTTTAACAAGTCAATTCACCGCAAATACACTACAATCAACTGGATCCCATATTCAAAACAAACGGCCAACATTCTGAAAAAGAACCTCTCTTTAGATATTTTCCAATGGTTATCTCCTGAAGTCCTGAATTCACAATGATCAAAATTTTTATTGTACTTTTTTTATCTGTTGCTTCTTTTGAATGTTGTACATACAAACGGAATAAATTTGCTTTTTTTTTTAATTGCAGTTTGTTTTGACATTATGCACTATGCATATTCAAACCCTGGGGTGAGCTGTGGAGAGTCGCAGTGCAAACAACAAGTTGGGGGTAGGGAGAGCCTGTTTACCCATATCTGAGGAGGAACAAGACTGTGGTAGATTTAAGCTGGCCAAGCCAAAAGTACATACTGAGTAGAAAGGGAGGAAAGAAAAGAAAAATAAGGCATATAAGGAAGGAGAGCAATTGGAGAAGTAAATCAATGCAGGAGGTACAGGAGGAAGGAGGAATTAAAATGGGCGGTGGAATTTCCTTTTCAGTTTTTGGCTTCCAGGGGGGGCCGCTTTGGAGTGAAGTAGGACCCCAAAGTTGCAGGGAGCCAGGAGGTCTGTTTTATGTATGTGATGAGGGGGGCCTGCCCTTTAGAATTGTGTAACAGGTAGTTGGAAGATAGGTACTCAGACCTCAAGCAAATTTGCTTGAGTGTTGCATGGAGGGTTTCTTGTTCCCTTATGAAGCATTTGCAGGAGGTTAGGTAATGATTGACGTTCTCTAATACTCTGCATCTGTTGCATATTGGGTGGTAGGCTTGTTTAAATCTAAAGAGGTAGGAGTTGAGGTGGATATGTCCAGAGCAGAGCTGGTGGATTGCTGCCAAAATCAGGAAGTTGGTGTGGCAGGTGGTGCGGCATTGCCCGCTAGGAGGGGGGGGAGGGCAAATGATAACTTTCATTGCATTTACATGGAGGGGGGGGGTTCCAGGATCATGATTGTCTTTGCCCGCAGAGTCTGCTAACGCATTTGCAGCTTCATTGCCTGGGATGTTAGAGTGTCCCAGGCACCACTTCAGTGTGAAATCAGTTTCCTCTGGGGCAGGGGATATGAGGTGAAGGAGTCTCATGAATAGGTACTGCCCTGGTTTAGGCTCTCTGGGGAGCTGCATGCGGCTCAGGGCCGCCTGACTATCTGAAAGTATCAGAATAAAAGTTTTGAATCCCCTGTTGATCAGATCCATCCCTAGTTCTAAGCCAAGCAGAAGGCCTGCAGCTTTGCATTCAAAGTTTTTTGCCCATTTGGCATTGCCTAAATGGGCTTTCCTATAGTGTTGACTTTCTTCCATTGTGGCCGCTGCCCTTAAGCCCCTGTCTGGATGAGCCAACCCGTCTATGTAGATGATGGTTTTCCTGTGTGGGTGGGCTTCAATGAACTGCTTAATCAGGTGTACTTCCGTTGTCTTGACTTGGGACCCTAAGTCCACTTTGATTGGCGGGGGGTCTGCCCAGGGGGGATTGTTGGGGTGGAAGATTTGGATCTTTTCCATTTTGTGGAGGTAGCTGTCATCAAAGAATTCCTTCACAACGCAGGAGTGGATAGAATTTTGGAACCTGCTCACCTGGGTATGGAAATCCTGAGCCACTTGCCTCTCCAGCGTGGATTTGCAGCAGTAGAACTGGGAGAGTTTTCTTGTTATGTACCTACCAATGTGGTGTTCCGCTGCTACAATTAATGGTGCAAAGGGTTGGTGGTGGGGGTGTTTGGGAGGCATCCAAGTGTGAACCCGGCTTCTGAGTTTTTGATGGTCTTGATGAGTTTGGTTACTTTACCCTTATTGGAGTTGGTGAACCAGACGGGGGCACCGTACAGAAGGCAAGTGGTGAGGACCATTGTTACTAGGAGGCCCTGCTCTTGTTCCTTCAAGCCCCAGCTTGCCTTACCTATGGTTTGTAGCTGTCCCAGAGTGGAGTTGGCTGTTTTGCGCAGAGATGCAAGGTGGGCTGCAAAGGTGAGTTTGTGGTTGAGAGTGACCCCAAGCCACTTGATTTTGGGCTGGGGGGAGAGGGAGAGGGGGCCAAAAGGCAGTAAGAGTGGGACAGTGGAGGAGTGGGAGAATACCATGAATTGCAACTTTTTACACTCAAAGGCCACGCCATGGTGCAAGACCCATCATAGGGCCATTGTGCCTAGGGCGGCCAGTTTCTGTAATTCTTCTTCCATATATTTGTCTGCGTTTAAGTGGAAAACCTCATTTATGAATCCAAAAGATGTGGAGTCTCCTGAAAAGGAGGCAAAGGGGGTCAGTAAGGAGGCATTGTAGATGATGTAGAGGATTACCAATAAAGGGGAGGCCTTGAGGTATGTCAAATTCCTCTGAGATGTAGTTGCAAAGCCTGATTTTGGTTTTTCTCCCTCTGAGGAAATCCTGTAGGATCATCCACAGATAAGTAGGGCAATTTAGCCATTGAAGGGTGTTTATCAGCCTGGAGGGGAGGATGGATGGGTAAGCTGATTTTACGTTGAGAAACAGGGCCATGGCCGTTTTGCCCTCCCTCCATTTGTGCTTGAACCATGTGGTCAGGGCAAGGAGGGCGTCCTCTCCCCCCCTTCCCCTTCTGCCACCCATGTGACCTTTGGGCAAGATTCCCTTTTTTTCTTCCCAATGGGTGAGGCGGTTTGCAAGGATGAGTCAAATGCCTTGCTGGTTGAGTTGAGGAGGGAAATTGGTCAATATGCTCTGGGGTTAGTGTAGTCAGGCTTGTTAAATTTCTGGATGATGGAGGTGGTGGCTAGTTTCCACCTGGGCCGGAAGTGGGAGGCTTTCAGGCAGCTGTTTAAAATTGGGGAAAGTTGGGGTGTGAGGATTGACGCCCCTATGCTGAGGATGTTGTTTGGGAGGCC
Organism: Puccinia polysora; assembly: GCA_025617555.3. Lineage (NCBI taxonomy): Eukaryota > Fungi > Basidiomycota > Pucciniomycetes > Pucciniales > Pucciniaceae > Puccinia > Puccinia polysora. The sequence continues at coordinate 29,166,746 of CM062618.1, forward strand.
ATCTGGGCCGCTGGCTTTCTTTCTGGACAGATGGGAGAGTACTTTGAGTGTTTCTCCATTCAAGACAAGGGGTATGTAACAAATCTGGAGGGGTACTCAGCTGGTATGTTGCTAAGATTGCACTTGGCATCCAGGGTGGAGGTGTCCTCAAAGAGTAGAAGGCTCATCTCCTCCTTCTTGGATGTTATGGAGCCGTCACATTTCTGGAGAGGGAGGATACCGCCCCTGCAGCGTGGCTTGGTGTATCTGAAGGCTTGGAAGACCAAGGTAGAGTCCGTGTTGCCTAAGAATTGGCACCAGTGGCGTTGTTTCAGCTCTAGTACCTTGTTGCGGAATCTGGAAATCCAGTAATTGAATCTCTTGCGGTCTGTTTTGGTTTTGGACAGAAGGTAGAGCCGTCTGCAGGAGTTCCTCTTCTTTACCAGCGGGTTGAGGATCTTGGAGTCCCACAACTTTTTGGCTTTTGTTGAGTCTAGAAAAACTGTTCTTCCTTGCTCATGCCAGGCGTCCATGGGGATTTGGTGCAGTTGATGTCAAGTGGGGAGTGCTGGGGGGTGAGCTGGGCTGCGGCCCTCTCCAATGCTGTGGAGAGGGCTGGGAGGTTCAAGTCGCTGGGTTTAGGGGGGACAAAACGGGACGGAGGGGGTGCTGGTTTTAGGGTTAGTGTGATTTCCAAACGTTGGTGGTCCAAGCCATGATTGTCCTCTGTGGTGGACACCTGGCCAATCAGTTTGTGCGCTAGCAAATTTGACCAGACCAGGTTGATAATGGTACCTGAGCCATGGGGGGAGATGAAGGTAGGGTAGTTGGGGTCAATCCGTAGCCAGAATCCTGCCCTGCCACAGGATTTGAGGATTAGGGTGGCGTCCTTGTGGATGTGAGAGTAGCCCGGGGGATTCCAGGAGCAGTGGTGCAGGTTGGCATCCATGGTGATGATGGTGGGAAAGCATTGGTTGTTGGACTGGAGGAGGAAGCTGGCTAAATCCGCAACTCCCAGGGTGGTGCCAGGGGGATTATACATTTTGATGATGCAGATGGTGTTGGAGGGCTCAATTTTGACGTCCACTGCTGCTAGGAATCTGCTGCTTGGGCTAAGGGGGAGGATTTCAGTTGATTTGATTGATTTTCAGACATATGTAGTCATTCAGTGTTTATTTGCTAGGCCGGATGGGGCATTTTTGGGGCTGCAGAGAGTCCACAACAACTTGTGATCAGTTGAGAGGAGAGTTAGTGGGTTAACCCAGGGCTCCTGCAGGGAGAGGATGAAAGTGTCAGCACTGGAAGAGTTCAATACGCTGAGGGTGGTGACCCTGCTATTGTGGAAGTTCAGGTGGGACAGGTGTAGCGCAGGAGGGGGTGTCTGGGGGGGGGAGGTGGGAAGGTGGTGATGGGGGGATGAAGTTGCCCTCCTGGAGGGGTATTTGGTGTATTATACATTAAAATTGGTTGTTCGGCGCAAAGATTGGTGTGCAAGCCAGTCAACCTTTGATGGGCAGTCCTTTTGGAATGGTTGATGCAATGTCCATATGGAGGCTGGTTTATTGTTGTCCTTGCAGACTAAAAATATTGATTCTTTGCCTTTACCTACCTCTACACACTCTGAAGTATTGTGGTTGTTGCCACACAGGCTGCACCTGGGGGGTTCCTTGCACCACTTGCTCAAGTGGCCCATTGCTAAGCAACTGAAGCACTGGGGGGGGGTGTTTGAAGCACTCTGTTTGGTAGTAGCCTCCTTCCAAGAAGAGGCCTGTCTTGATCAGCTTATCTACTAAAGATGGTTCAGTTAAAGATAACACTGCTGTGCCTGCTTTCATGGAAGGTATTTGGGGCGTGGAGCTCCCTAACCATCTGAGTCAGTGGATGGAGTCCACCAGCAGGTTGTTGTTGCCAATCATTTGTTCTTTTACCAGGTCTGAGTCCAGGTCCCAGGTGAGGGGGATGCTGTGCGCAAGGACAGAGTACGTACTTGGGGTTTCCTCTAAGTCTGGGTGGACAAGTTTACTCCACTTGTGTTTGTGGGATTTGAGCCAGGTGTTCTGACGGGGGTTTGGGGTTTTGAAACTGACATTGCCAGAGGGGAGCACTCAAATACCCTTGACGCTCACCTTTTTGCCATTGGATTTGGCCTGGAGGGATTGCAGCACTTGATTTGTTTTGCTGACAATTTTGGTTAGACTGGCTGAATGGAGTGGGTTTGTACCCATCTTAGCGTGGATGGTTGTGCAGCCCGGTCTTTCCAAGGTTAATTCTTTTCTTGTTGGGGCGGCAAGGGGATAGGGAGGATTTTACAGTGGAGCTTTGGCTTCTGTTGCATAATTGCAAGGTGGGGTGTCAGCAGATGAGAAGCTTGCTAGTTCCAGTTGTTTTATCCTTGCATTCAGTTTCTGGTTCTGTTCTATGAGTTGGAGTTGCATGCATTGATGGTTCACCTTGCTATTTATGAGTTGGAGGAGGATCCTGGTCATAATGGGGTCTAGGTGCAGGGATTTGGAGCCAGTCTTGCTCAAATTTTCAATTGTGTTGCGGAGGAAGCTGAGTAATGGTGATTTGATGAATGTTGGTACTGCTGGCTTGCTCAGGAGCCTGGCTGGGGTTGGGTGGCCATCTATTTGGATATTCATTGTTTTGTTTGTTGGCTGGGGAGCAGGGGCCTGTCCTGCATTTGGCAATTTGTTTGGGTTGGGTGGGGGGGTTGGGTGGGCATTATCCTGGATGTCCATGGTTTTGTCCGCTGGCAAGGGAAGGGCAGGGTGTCTGGAGCAAGCTGCCATCAGGTGTTGGAAGGCGTTAGGGCAGGAGAGGTTTTTGTGTAGGTGGGGGTCTGGGGGGGTGGGGACGGGGGGGATTGATGGGGAGGGAGGGGGGGGCAGAGCGGTGTTAGTGAGCAAGGAAATTCAGTATTTTGGGGGTGTTGAGATGCGCGCGCTTCCTTTTTCCCTCATGTCACAAATCTCGTGAAACCCAGTCTCAATCCTTCTCCGTAATTCTCCCCTTATTCCCTCCAATCCTTTCTCCCTCTTTGATTCCTCTCATCAATCAATCTTGATTGATTGTTAGGACCCACCTTAACCTTTTTTTATCCATACCGTCATCTCCCTTGTCCTTCCTACCTGCTCACCTTCCCATCTGTCCCTCAACTCCTTTACCTTACCCTACCTACCTCAATCATACTCACTTCAACATCCAACCCACTCAAATCCTCCACTTATCATTGCACTCTTCTGACGGTTATTTGGTATGAAGATCCAAACCAACTTCTTTCTTCCATTTCATCTCATTTCTGTTGAACTTCCATCTCATCTCCTTTTTTCTGAACCTACAGAGCATGTCAATCTTATTTTAAAATCAACAGTCAGTCCTATCCTTGTGGGGACACTGCTCGGTATGATCTCATCTGTCTTCACTCTTCCCACTCTGTTCTTCTCTTCCTTTTTTATTCTTTTTCTTATTTTCCTTATTTCCATCCACCATGTTCCTTTTATTCATCTTCCTATTCTTTTGTTTTTTTTTCTTTTTCTTCCCTCTAGTCTTGGTTCTTGATCTGGAATTATAAAGAATAAATTCATCAGGGGGAGAATGATTGGGGGACCAATGTGGTACGGAGGAGCTCTGTTTTTTTTTTCATCAAAGTATACATTTGCTTGGCAAGGGGGGGGGGGTGTTGTGACATAGCATATCTATATACACACTCTCACCAAACCTTGTCATGTATTACCTAAACACATAAATATAAATAGCTACTTCCACTGGAAGATGAAATACACTCATGGGTTTATCCTCCAACAATCCTCACCTTGTCAAAATTGAGCTAGTAATGTATTTTATTTTCACAAAAGCTTGGACACTTGTCTCAATCAAATGAAGTTTCCATCCCATAAAGTATGTTTTTCCAAAATTTTTATCCACTTTTTTTGTGATTTTATGCCATCTGCAGCTGATATTTCCAGCTGCATGTCCCCTCCCCACTAATCTGACATTCTCATCCCATCACCTTGCAGCAGCATATCATTGCATCTTGAACTCCTGAATCTCCACAATCAAAGCAAAAATGGTTTTCTTTGCTTCCAAAATCAGCTAGCTTATGCCTTCCAAGGATTTCTCAGAAGTATTAAGCTCTCCATTTGTTTCTGCCATCTTCCCCTCCACCCCCCCCCCATTCATTATTATTGTGTTTTTTCATCATCATGTCAGCAGCAGGAAATCAGGAACCAAAACCTTCTGCTTATGCCAATACCCTTTTACTGATTTCTTTCAGTCAATCCCCCTGAATAGCATCTTGCTATCATTGCACCACCAAGGAGGTCCTCACTTAAACCAGTATCAATGGCCCTGCCCCCTTCCCACCACACGCCCCATCAAGTTTGTTGCCCAGGTTTGACTGCCACATTTTGTTTGTCCTTCATGTACCAGAGAAAAAGAAGAAGTTTACAAACTGGGTTCCTGTATGCCATCAAAACAACATCATTCTCAGCTTGGATTCAATAATTATGCAGTGGGGTATTTTCAAGAATCTAGTGGCAAATGAATGCAACAAGCATATTGACTCCATAGGCAAGCTCATACTCAAAGGAACCAATTCCGACCCCCCAAAGATTCAGTGGTACAGATATGTCATCAAATCCAAGAAATTTAACAAAACTTCTTCAGCCCACCTTGTAAAAAATATTAGCTTTCTTCAAAGGATGGATGAAGTCTCAAAGTATACCTCTTGCCCTGGTGGAGTCAACCTCAAGATGGTCAACCCCTGTGAAGAGGCAGCTAACGCAAAGAAGGCCAAGTGAGTAGCCCACCAATGTCACATCATGAAAGCATTCCATGCCAAGCAATCAACTTCCTTGAAAACCCTGGCCAACATTCATTCTCATTCTGAAGTTATTCATTCTGGTATTTGGAATTTCAAAGAAATACCACTGAACCATTTTTTCCTGTGATAGTCTGACAGCAGTGGCCCTGAGTTCAGCTCAATCAATGTTTATGTCAATGCTCTATTTTCACTTTATAAATTATATATCACCTACAATCAATTCTTTCTGGTTTATCCTCACCCTTCTGACCCTGATCAGTACATTCTACTAACAACAAAAAATGTGCAACAGTGGGACTCAGCAATAGTGAGTACCAAAAACTTGGATATGCACTTGTTGATCTTTCTGAAACTATCTTTGGAAATCCTAGGCCAAACAGGTTCCTGTAGTCTCTCTATCCTCCCTCCCCTCCTGGTCTCAAATTTCTAACCCAATTGCGTAAAAAGGGTTGCACCTTGGGCAATGGTAGTCCAATTCACCATGCATCTTCACCAATGGTTCCTTATTCAGAGTCAGGCAATCATGGGTCAATTTTTGAATATGTTCATTTTGTGGGGATTAAAAAAAACAAAGATATGGTACTTGAAAATTTAATCAACAATTATATCAATAATTACAAGATTTTTGGCAAGGACTGGCTTACCAATGCCCAAATGAAAGAGCTTGGTTTGACCATTGGTGTCATTGCCAAGTTACAAAAAGGTGAAAACAAATATGGTAAACATTTATTGTCTATTGCATAATAAATAATAAATTATGCAGGATTCTAGTTGTGACCACAGAGCAAGCATGTATATACCAACAAGGGATACAATAGCCATTTGATACAAAACAGATACCTTGCCAATTTTTTTTAGTTCTTTAACTAGCCAGTCACAGCTTTGAAATTGATTTGAATCATTAATTGTGAACTGGAGAATTTTGCGCCAAACTTGATCCCAACCAAATAAAGCTGGACTTCTTTGATGATGGATGATTGATCATAGCCTGAGTGTGGTACTCACCTTCTGTCAATTGGTTTGAAGCATCAGGGTAGTCACTCCAAACTCAGTGGTTTAAAGACTAGGTTACCACAAGCACTCCCTGATCAACCAATACCAATTACCATGGGAGATCCTGTGAAACCAGTGTCTGAATCAATGACTGAGATCCTGTCAGATAAATCAATTTATAAGCCAGCTCTGATGATGGCCATTCCGGGGATTAAAGACTCTAGCCACTGGTTTTGAATAGGTTTTGATTTGATTTTTCAGTTTGATCCCAGCACAGAATCATCATCACCATCAATCAGAGCTCAAACAGATTCTTCCACCAGTGTAGGATCACTTGATTCCAACCAGGATGACAGTTTGTTGCATACAAACAAAGCCAAGAAACTTGGTCCCTCCCAGCCTGCTGCTTACCTTCATGATTTGAGTGAGATTGAAAGGTGGGATGATCTGCAGGCCAGAGATGGTGTTTAAGAAAATATCAATTTTGAGCGGCAGGAAGGGCTGGTTGAATCAAATGTCACTCAACTTGAAGGAGAAGGTGAAGAAGATGTTGGAGACCAACTGGGCTGGATGAGTAGAATGACATATTGAGGAAGTTGGACAACAGCTTTGAGTTGGATTACTGATTTGTTTTTGTATCCATGGAACCAATTGACAGCCACCATTCATGATGGAAATCCCAGCCATTTGGGAGTACCCTTGGTTGGGGATCAAACTCTGAACGCATTCAATGATGACGTGGATCAATGCAGTGTTTTATCAAGAGATGATTCACTCAATTGTGGTGATCATGATGAGGTTGGAGATCAAGGAGCTCAGGATGGGAAGCATGAGATTGAGACCATCTCCAGGATGCTAGTTTCAAACTTGATGAGGTGATATAACTACTATTGATCATAAATTTTGGAAAGGCCATTCTGAGGGGGGCATTGGTAATTACAATCTAAGTACAACTTTGCACACAATGATTGAGTTATAACATTGAGGGTACACTCTCTGATGATCTTGATTGGATCTGAAGCTAAGCTGAGGCCTTGTGATTGACAAAGGTAAAATTTTATTTGAGAAAAACAAGTCTCAATTGGGTTTAGCTTGGGACAGTAAGGAGGCAAGTACCATAACTTGACCCCAGCTTCATGGCACAAACATGCTACTTGTGGACCCTTGTGGATTGCTGCATTAGCCAAAACCAGGATTGAGTTGACAGCTGGGTACGTATTCATTTGTGGGAGCTTGGAATTCGAGGGAAATTTTAACAGCCAAATGTCATTGAAAAACTTCATGTAAACATTGCAATTGAGTGAAAAAAAAATTGCTTACCAAAGTCCACTTAAGAATTCTCTCAAAATCAACATTTTTAATGGTGCCCTTGCTAATGGATAAAGATAACAGGCCATGGAAGCTGATGGCTGGTACAATGTTGAACCTTTTAGGGTTTTGGTCAAGCTGTGTCCTTGTCGCAATGGATCCTCTTGAAGATCTGGAGAAAAATCTTATTAACTCTTGACTACGGAGAGTGGACTCATCTAAAGAACATAATTTCTGCACAATGATTCATAAGTAGTTTCCCACCCAAAAAAAGAACAGGGGAACAGGAATGACATACCTGTAAAAACAAGAAATTCAGCAGGAATTTGTTGCATTTGTTCTATCCAAAGGTACTTTGAGAACAATGATTTGCAAATATTAAGTGTGTGGGCCTTCTTCAGAGTGAGTTGGAGCAAATCAACCAGGTTTGTCTGTAAGGCCAATATGCTGACTAAAGTCCCATTTTCATCATACAACCGTTCTCAAATTTTGTCCAAGAAGAGGTTGGGTTCCAACCAAACTAATTCAGTCATAAAATCTTGGTCTTCATTTGACAGGATCACAGGGCGCCCTTGGTTCTCATATGTTTGTGGGTCATGAACAACAAGTTTGGTTTCTTCATATAGCTCGATCCAGGGGTTGAAAGATTGCCTTGAGATGCACTCACCCAACGCTTTGCGTATAAAGTCCCGGGGAAGTTGCTGGAGAGACATTTGTATGGCCGCGACTTTGATTGATGGGCAGTACTGATGATAAACCATGCTAGTCTGCAGAATGGTTTGGAAATGGAAGTGATGTAAGCAATTCTTGAATCATCCCGTGTTGAAAAAAAAAGTCTTCCTTGAATAGGTATTGGTTTCAATGGAGTGAGGAGACGACCAAAAATTGAGGGAGGATCGAGCTTGGGTGAGGAATGAGGGCTGTGGAATAATAGGAGGTTTGATTGCGGAAGAGGGCTGTGGGAGAGTAGGTGGTGTGGTGTGGTATTGACGCGTGGGATTTTTCTGCAGGTGGGCCAATTATGTGACGACTTTAACAGTGGGTAGATTCGGTGATTCTTTTCAGAGTAAGGCTCGGGGGCCGGTTCTTATAGTATGTGCATGTGTGGCTGGGCCGCAGTAGGGTTATACGACTACAGATAGTGACGTGGGAACGGCGACTACAAATTATCACTTCCTGCGGTTGATCAATTGATATCTGACAGGTCAGAAATCTTTGGCAAAAAGTATCCTGATTTATTTTGCCTGATGCTAAATGCATACCTCGATAGGGCTCGGGTCCAAGCTTTTGTGAAAAGACTATGCATACCCAATAAATGTGAGAATCTTTCTCCTCAAGAAGTGAATTCGCCAGGACTCAAATGCTCGACCGCCAGCAAAAGCCAACGCGCACCCGCATATTGGTGTTCCAACCTTTCAGCCTTGAACGTTACCTCTCTAATGCTGATATTCTGAGTTGTTTCCAAGATGAAGCAGGCAGTAAAAGGTTCCATCGTAGCTCAAGTTAGTTCCAGAGCTTCTCGGGTTCAGCAGTAGTTTTTGTGCGCGGTGTACATACATAACAATATTTATGGCTGTTTGCATGCATACGCTGGCTCTCACGTTTTTTCGCGTGATGATGTGTGATCCTCCTTCAAGCTGTCAGGATGCGCTTCACTCCCAGGCAGTCTCCGCCCTGTCCAACTGAAGGGTTTTCTCTTGTAGTCAGTCAGGATCCCATATGAGCTTTGGATGTCGATTCCCATCCTCCCAATCCGTACGGGAATCGCTAGATGATTTGGGTGTCAATTCTCGTCCTCCCAATCCGCTTCTTTGTGAGTCATGTGCGCTCTGATAGTCACATACCACACCTATCTGTTCATCTCTGTCTTGTTCTTCAATCAGTCTACGGGCCTCCTTCGTTCCATGCTGCAGGCTGTTCGGATACCCCTCAGGTGGCACCTATGAGTATCCCTTCCATATCAATCACCTACCACCCAACAATATCCGGCTCGTCGAGTCCCGTTGACTGTTGACCTTCAACTTGGGCTAGCCCCATCCGTCACCTCCAGGAACCACCTACTCCCTCACTCTCTTTCTCTCTCTCTCTCTCACTCTCTCCCTCTCTCTCTCTCTCTCTCTCTCTCTCTCTCTCTCTCTCTCTCTCTCTCTAGTGACTCTCTAGTGACTCTCTCCCCCCCCCCCCCCCCATCTCTCTCTCTCTCGCTCGCTCGCTCTAGTTACCGCATTTCCCTTCGATCTACCGCAGTTGTCTCATTTGCTTGGGGATCTCATATCAATCTACTGAACTAGAATGTTAGCTCACCTTACTGCGCTCACCAAGATCCCCGCGTCAAAATTGCCCAAGCCGACGGGCGGAGGCCAGGCCAACCGGGCAGCCCCTTACAAGTCTCGTACCCGTCGTGATTCGAATGTCAACCCAGATTCTGGATCGCTAGTTAATTCCCTTACAGAACATGAGTATGATGAGCAGCAAGCTCATCTGAACGGTGAACTCGAGACCCTACGTCACCGCTACGGCGACGATCACGCCTACGATTTTTCAAACCGTCACTTGCGCCCGACTTCAATTCAAACGATGAACAGCTACATATCCAGCTCCACTCACACGACCAACACCAACTCAGCTACGTCTCCCGGGTTTGCTCAACACGCATCGCCCTCCCTCAATTTCGTACGCAGTCGAGAGTCCTCGATCACCTCTGAGACCATGGAGAGTCCACAAAGCTCTACTCGAGCTGCGTTGTGGGCTTCACAGAAAACGACCGGCCAAGCTCACTCTCGCTCTTTCTCCGTCGAGGAAAAGTCAGCAGGTGATCCGGATCTGGTGTTTCCTCCCTCCAGAAACTTATTCCGGTCAGTTTCAAATTCTAATTTTTCAATGCAGCGCAAGAACCTGCCGATCCCGCAGCAGCACACTCAGCTCCAAGCCCAATTCGAACAATCGCGATCTCAGCCACAACACCACAAGTTGCTCGAGGAGGCCCATCAAGCGGCACCCAAACCAACCCAACGATCTTCCAATGCCGTTGTCAGGTACATGACCGACAAACCCCTCCAGCCTCGTTCACTGCCCGTCTCCGCGCGCAGCGCATCCCAGCCTCGAGCCGCCCGACCCGGACCGCCCACCGAGCTGGGGACCCGATACAACACACCCCGTTCAGTCCGATCCACGCCCAAGTCTTCTGGCCGGTCGCCCCAGACTCCAACCCAGACGCCTGCCCCGAACCCGACCCCCGGCCATGCTCGGAGTTTCACGTCACCCGCCTCGATCTCCCGGCACCACCAGACAGCCGTCGGTCGTCCCCACGTGGGCAGTGGCGGTGCTACAGCCAGGCCGGCGAGTATTACCCAGTCGGTTGCTACGGACCGTCGGGTCTCCCTGCAGGCACCGTCCCACAAGCGGCAATCAATGATGGAGACCCCATCCATGGCGCCAGCGCCAGCCACCGCCCCAGCCGGCCCCACGCCGGTTGCGACTCCGGCGAACCGGCTGCCCGCTCGCGTCTCGTCAGCTCCCGGGGCGGCAGGCAATCTCCGGAGAGCGGCGAGGCTGAGCATCCAGCGCCAGTCGCTGAAGGAGGAAACCTCCTTCCGCCCATGTAACATCCCAAATGATATACACACCCCTCAATCCCAGCCGAACTCGTTGCCATCCAATCCACTTCCCACAACAGGACATCCGCCCATAGGCTATCAATGTAATCTCAAGGCCTCTGTAGGTGACGAACGACGGGCCTCACTGGTTCGGATCCCGACCAGGCAAGAGTCCACCGAGGAATTGGTTCAGTACCTAGAACGCCTGATTGGGTACGACGACCTTCGATTACTCGCGGACGTCGACAAGCTGCGTCATCTCTCTAGTCATCCAAACACCGAACACGGGAAGGCAGGCCTTGTAAATCCAGATCACTCACATTCAAACAGGAAGTCGATCGGGAATGGACTTCTCGGTCGATTAGGCTGGAAGCACAAGAGATTATCCTCTTGCGACAAAAACAAGCTTCTCCATCGAAATGAATCTGTAAATTCTGACCGTCGTGGAACTTTTGGCCTTTGGGGTAGTGGCCAATCTCGGACCATGAAAGGCAGCGTTTTTGGATGTCCCTTGGAAGACAGCGATGCCTTTAGTTGCGTCACTGTCATCGGAGGACAGAAGCACCTCATACCCATCATAATTTTTTTTCTGATTGAGGAAATATACGCTCGTGGTTAGTCTACTTCTTTTTCAGACAGCGTGTCTTTCCGTTATCCTGACAGGATTTTCACTTGATTTAGGTATGCGAACGCCCGGTTTCATGCGGATCGCTGGAAAGACCGAGAAAATCGATGCACTCGCTGAGATTTTTGAGCGCCCGCCGTTCTACGGAGATGGAACAGATCTTTCTGGCGAAGATATCCACGTGTTGTGCAGCTTGTTCAAAAGATACTTGAGGGCTTTACCAGAGCCGCTTATGTCTAGGGAGCTATTTCATATACTCTGGTCGCATTGTGTGCGACAGCCCGCAGTACCAGATCAGGATAATCTTCAAAACGCGATATCCACTTCTCAATGCTTGATGCGCCTCATGCCACCCAGGTCCTTTAGTTTATTCATTTATGTCGTCGCATTTTTATCTCAAATCCCTCTTTTCCCTCAAAATAAATTCAGTCTTACGGGGATCGCCAAAGTTTTTGGACCAGCTTTATTTTCACCACGAACCCAACGAAAGGGGGTTGATGAGCGCCCGATGCACGCTTTGAAGTGGTTATTAGAGAACTGGAGTCTGATCACCGAGGGTATTTTGGATGAGTACTTCACCGTCAAGCTCCCTCAGCCTCCCCCAAGCCGCAACTTGTCGGATGAGAACGCAGAATGCCTCGAGATCAACTCGCCAACCCACCTGGACGACACTCCCGTTGTTCCAGATAACCTTTCTCACTGTTCACACCACGACTCCTGGACACCTGGAAGTCTGAGCCTACAGCTTTCCCGTTCGGTGGCTCTACTCGATTGGCAGTCAAATTCTCTGCGTAGGAACTCTGTCAGCTCTGCGCAACACATCGTCGATCGATATGAAGCTAAAGAGAAAACGTTGGCGGAGGTTCACCTGACCGCCATGGAGATCGACACCCCCGAGTCCCATCCCGAAGCATACGAAACCGTTGCACTTTCCTCGATGACTGGCCCTTTCATAGCAGATAAGCCGGTGAGACTCGGTCTGCCATTGGGTAAGTTATGTTTGAGTATCGTCACTTGATCTTGTGTTTTTTGAAAGCGCTCATATTGTCCTTGTCACCCTCGACAGCCGGGATCGCCGAAGTCACCGATACTCATCCTGTGGATGAACACACAAATGGTGAATATATCATCGAGTTCAGAATTCCTCCCAGTCGCCTGTTAGTCTGACCACACTTGAATGATGATTTACCTCTTCATCTGCACGCCCAGCATGTGAGAAAGTAAACGTGCCACAAACCAGCTCAACATTCAATCATTCCCTAAAGCTCTCCGTACTGGTCCTTAATGAGCCACCCGGTGAGCGATTTACATTCCAGCTTCCCGGATTCCAAAGTCCGACATTGTGAGAGAAAGTCCTGGACGTATAAAAACACTGACCAGCCGAACTGCTATTCAGAGCCCGCTCGGCCCGTGACTGAACCGCCAATTCGTGCCAACTCCTTGCCTGAGGACTGTAAGACCACAAATGATTCCAACACCGAGGGTGGTAAGTATCCTCATATCTAGACGATTCTTGGGCTTCGCTTATGATTGATCGATCTTCTTTGATTTCAGAGCCTTTCTGCAATCCCCAAGCCAGCCAGGTCCTGGACTTGACTAAATTTGACGAGAAACTCACGCAAAACATCCAGGACATCAGTAAGTGACAGCGAAGTTTCTCGGGCTTCCTCGTTGGTTACTTACCAGTATACTTTTTACGAAACCGAAATAGCGTCGGGGCTACGCGTGGATCAAGACACTGGGAACCCATTGGAGAGCGTCGTCAGAAAAACCCTGTTGATGATTGAGAGGCACCAAACTTTACTATCCGACATGAGATCCCAACTCAACGAATTACTTCGTGAAAGCCTCACAACTGTTAAAACCCAAAGGCCCATCAATCCTTAGTCTCTTTGATTGCTTGCGTGATTTGTTCAATATTCCTGCCTTGATTAATCTACTGTCTCTCAATCATACTTTTAGCTCTCTTTCTTCCCTTGCCCCATCAGGTCTCAGAATGTCAAGATATCAAACCAGTCTTTGAAAGCCTTGCCGTCGTATTTCTCACGGATAGTCACTGTCATGCCTACGACTGACGAATCTTGCAGATGGCCTAATTTCGAACCTCGATTGAACAATTTCGTCTTGAGCCGTTTTTATTATTTATCTTATTCATCACTGTACCCTTTCAAAATCCCAACATTCTTACTATCGTTATTCTGATGGCGCAAGTCGTCCCTTCATGCGAGTACTAAAAGCGTTTTATCTATTTATCATTCGCGTCATCCCTTCATAGCCCAGTCGTTTCTTTGGCGAATGTTTCAGCCATCCAGGTCAATGTATTGCTAGAGTATCTCGGCTATGTCTCAAGGCTAGCCGCTAATTAATCATCATTTCACTCATTCTCATGTTTTCTCCCCCGCTTCTTTCCTCTATCTCGTTGTTCTTTGCCCTCAAAAACTATGACTTCGGAACCGTACTTGTGCTTCTTATATATGCTCCATTGGTTTTTCGATTAGAAAGGTCTCCGTTGTGATTCCCAAGCTTTTATCATCTTTGGTCGTCTCCTTTTCTCTCTTCTGTCCATATCATACCGGGCGATCATCACCCCGTAATCAAATCGGCGACTCTACCTACTGATTCGGCTTGTATCATCACGCAAGCTTGCTTTTCAGTAACGATCTTTAATTTAACTTTGTCGATTTACCAAATTTCGTGAGGGACACTGGGATGTGGGTATTTATGCATACAAGATTTAGGCAGTTAGTACAAGCTCAAGTGCACGCACAACTATGGTTTTGTGAGCTATTTGAGATACGTTTTGTGTAGGTATATGTAATTTTGTGAGTGCCACTCCATTTGTGATCCATCTTAACCATAATGGCTGCAAAATGGAAGGATTGGAACCAAGGTGTGGAAGATTTGAGTATGGGATTGTTGAGTTCAGGGGCCCTAAGTGCTTCAAATTGGTCTGTAATGAGGGAAGACTTTGAATTGGAATCTCCAGATAGTCTCTGTCTAATTGGATTGAGATTGTATTAGGGATTATGGAAAGAAATACAAACAAAAAATTCCATGAGGAAATCCTAGACTGTTTTTGACAAGGTGATTCTTGAATAGCAAACTAATAAATTGTGTACATACTAAGTAAGAATCTGTATTAGTGGTTTGTAAGAGATATTTTGTACTCAAGCCTTGTGATTTGACCCTTAATTATTAAATTAGGAATAGTTCTTAGTCAAATCTTGTAAAATTTTCCAAACTATTAATTGAGAGATATTGAGTCTTTCTCTTATGCCCAATTAGTTGGTCCCTTTGTTACACAAGGGGGCTGAGGCTGGCCAGTTGATCCCTTAAGGAAAATTTTGATGTAAGATGTGAAAGCCAGCTGTATCCGCCCAGGAGCTGATCAAGGATGGCTGTATTGATCTGTTGCTGCATCCAACTGCATTGTCTCTGCAGTCTCTCTCCTGGGGGGGTGTTTTCTTTTCCCAGCTGCAATGACTGGGCGTTGCTGTGACATGCCAAGACTGCTCATCACCCAACTTGTAGCAGCTTTCCACAGTCAGAGCAACTTGCATGCATTGAGTGGTTGTCCAGCTGTTTGGAGTTTTTTTTTTTTTTTTAAAAAAAAGTGCTATTGATTTAGCATGTTGCACTATAATCTGTCTGTGGGTGTAGAAAATCTAACACAAGCGTGATTATCAGAGATAAATACATAGTATGGATTAATTGAAAACTTGAGTTAATAGTGGCATAGTATGATTCTTGAGGGAAAAAAGTGCAAGCTCGGAAAAGAAAAGGAAAGGAAGAGCAGGAAAGAGAGAAAGGGAAAAGAGAAAAAGAAAAGAAACAACTACATGAGTGAAGATACTAAATGAACTGAAAGCCATCTCCTGTCTAAAGAATCAACTATTGTATGATTTGGTTGAAAAGAAATATGTGGTTCACTAAAGTTTGAACAAAGGACCCCCCCCAAATCCAATTGAACAAAAGTGAAGTAAGATTTGTGTGTCAGTGAGCAATGAAGAAAGTGATGGTTTGCTTTATCCCAAAAAGACCTTCAGATGGAAAACAGAACATCTTTTTCTAAACCCAAGTAGCTGAGTATGAGGAAAAAGAAAGAAACAAGGAAGTGTGTAATAAAATTGAGGATGAGATAGATATAAAATGAGAATCATTAGATGAATAATAGAAAAAGAGAAGGCTGAGGAAAAGGGAAAAAAAAATTAAGGAAAAAGGGGAAAAAAATGCAAGGAAATCTAATCATCAAAATTGATGTTAATCTTGGTTGGTAGGTTTTCTGTGGAAGAGGAAATGTTTGAATCTACTGGAGTTAACTAGGAAGTTGGCTAAGTTATTGAAGCATTTGGGGTTATCTAAGATAGAGTGTGAGCTGAAAGGATTGGATTTGGATTGTAGTTTGGCAAGTTTTTTCTTGAATTTGACACATAAATGGTGATATCATTGACAAATAATGAGGAAATGGTTGGCTGATTAAATTTGACCACAACAAGGACAGAGATTTTTTGTGGAGTGCTTGATGTGATGTAAATATTGATTTAAAGGAGCATGACCTGATCAAAGTTGATAGATGAGAGAAGCTGGACCCTTCTTGATAGAATCTAAGGCTTTGAAGACCAATTTTCTGATGAATTTCTGAGCAAGAACCAGAACTGAGAAAAGAACAAGATGAGCATGGAGTATAAGAGGGACAGATAACTGATCAAAAAGACACATAGGGTACGCATACCAGAGAGGAGGACAGTTACAGGAGAGACAGGGAGACTCCAGAGATGGTAGATTTGAACAAGCACGCCTATGGAGAAGAGTCAATACAAAAAGGAGTAAGAAATCTCGGGATTAGCGATTCGGTCGGTAGAGGGTTTTAATAATAATTAATAAATTGACTGATTGGTGATAAGAAGGAGATGATGAATGATTGAAAACAACTTGATGATGGGATATGGATCCCTTAAATACTAATTGGAGTTCATCTAGGCCATCGGGTACAACTATTCAGCATGCTATTCAGATACAATGGGAATTGAATCCATGCTCAATGATACATGGTGGTTCAACTGAGTAAATGATTAGATGCTTTTAGAAAGTAAAAGTTATCACTAATTGTAGATTTATAATTTCTTTTTATCTTCTTCTTTATCTTATAATTATGATTAACTTTTTACTTATGTGAAAGTTCCATCTCTTGGCTCTGACTGTGAATAGTCCAATGACAATCCCGGGAGCCATCTTTGCCTTCTTGCTATTTGACACTTTTGAGTGCAGCTTCCTCTTGGAAGCAAAGTTCCATCTTTCTGCTTTTAAAATCAAAAGCATTTCTTTCTGTATATTATTTATGAATTTCATCCATAAGGAATAGATGTATTGCATATATTATTTTTCTTTGCTTTTCTTCATCAGAACTATCATTCCGCTCTTCAGCTTGAGCTGGGGGACTTAAACTATGTCTCTGTGACATTCCTGTATTGTATTTCACAGGAATTGATTCTTCAATAACTTCCTTGTTATTTAACATATTTATATAGTTCTTTTTTCCATAATTATTAGAATTATATTCTCTATCCATTAAGGATACTTCTGATATCATCACACTGATATCTTCAACTGTACAGGTATTAAATATAATCATACCAACTGTAATTCCCCTGATGGGATTACCATTCTAACAAGAAACAGGTATGGAGGGAGGAATCCCTCCAGAGTTAAACAGAAGCAATCTTTGCACCAAATTAGCCTTGAGGATAAGTCTGAAGGTCTTGATTGCAAGAGATTCAGATTGTAGCGGTTGAGCAGTTGAGTAGAGGGTTGAGATCTGAATAGGATGAGTCTGAAGTTCTTGATTGTAAGAGGTTCAGGTTGAAGTGGTTGAGCAGTAAAGTTCAAGATTGGGATCAGGAGAAGATCCTTGAGGATCTTGAGGATAATTAAGTTTGATGAGATGATGAAGAAGATTTGAAATTGAGCGAGGGGTAGCGCGCGACTTCAGAGGAGCGCAGTACGGGATTTTGGAGGAGCGCAGTGCGCGCGGATCAGGAAAGGAATGCAGGACGGACTTGTAATGAGGAGAAAAGAAAGAAGAAGGTAAAAGATTGGAGGTGAATAGAAAAATAAAAGAGGAATAAAAGAAACTGTATTTATTTAATCTGTTTCAAAAAAAAAGAAGAAGAGAGTAGAAGGGAGCTATATTTGTCTCATTTATTTCAACACCCCCCTTAATTTGATGCATAGAGAGGTTGGAAACAGGTACTCAGCAGCCTCTGAAGAGAAGAATGGTTGCACGCCTTTGTGAGAGCATCAGAAATCATGTTATCCATTGATATCAGTCTGAAGTCGAGCAGTCCTTTGCTGAGGAGATCACGCAGCCATTTGATTTTTATGTTGAGGTGCTTTGTCTTTGAGTTTGAGCCAAAATGCTTGATCTTCTCAAGGAGACCTTTGTTGTCAATACAGAAGACGGTATTTTCTAGTTTGGTTTTCCAGAGTTTGCTGATGAGAGCCCGCAGCCACTGATCCTCCTGGACAGCATCCAAGAGGGAAGTCAGCTCAGCTTCAGTGGAGGACAGTGTTATGCTCTTCTGTTTCTTGCTGGACCACGACAACGGTACACCCTTCCATAGGCAGAGAGAGCCGCTCTGAGAGAGTCTGGTTTCATGATCATCCACCCAGGTTGCGTTGGAATAGTACTCAAGGCCATTGGAGGGATGATTGGGCAAGGTCTCTAGCGCCAGGCATAAGGATAGGGACCCTTTCAGGTATTTGAAGCAATGGATAACTTCTTTCCAGTGAGAGAGTCCAGGGGAGTGATTGAAGCGCGAAAGAATCAACACAGCAGGGGTGAGGTCTGGGAAAAAATGGCACAACAGGTATTTAAGTATGCCAGTAAATTGGTGATTGTTGTATTTCAGTTTGCCAAACTCCAGTACGTCTTCTTCAGAGGCTTGTCAAAGCTGAACTCCAGGGGATAGAGGTGTCTTTACCGGTTTTCAGTCCTTGAGTCCAAGGAGTTCTAATCCTTTCTTAATCAGTTTACTTTGATTGAGGGTGATCCAATTGGGAGATAGATGAAGGTCCATGCCGAGAAGAGTGTCAGGTTCATGAGCTGATGAGTTTGGAAAGCAATTGAGAAAAAGAGTTTCAAAACCTTTGACGTTACCAACAACGACTAGATTGTCCACATGGAAAAAGATGAACGTGTTTTCATTGTTGTGTATGTAGAGACAGCGGTTGACGGATGATTGATGAAAGTTGATTTCTTCAAACCACTTGGTGATGGTATTTTACCAGTTAGCAGGAGCCTGCTTGAGTCTGTAAAGGGACTTTTTGAGTTTGAGAAAGGGAGTTTTGCGCTTGGATCCTTTGGGAGTAGCTATGTAGATGTCTTCAGATAGAGGAGCGTAGAGAAAGGCGCTCTTTGCGTTGAATTGTCTGATGGGTATTTTCTTATCAATGGAGAGCGTGAGAAGGGAGAGAAGGGAAGGAAACTTTCTGGTCAGATCAAAGGTATTGTTATAGTCAATTACCAGTGTTTGCAGAAAGCCCTGTATGCACAGGCAAGCCTTCTTTCTTTTGGCAGACAAGGCGGTAGCTGGTTTTGTCTTAAGAACCCACGTAGTGCGGAGGTGGGATTCAGGGACAAAGTCACAATCTTCCCACACATCCATGTCTTCAATACTGTTGAGTTTGTCATCCATGGGTTCTTCCCATTCGTTGGCCTTGGAGATGAAGGACATGATATCGGAGGAGAAATAGGAGTATTTGTTGGGTTTTATTCTTGAAGTTTGAGTTCTCAGCTCGTATCTTGGAGTACCACCAGTAGGCAGCAGAGAAGATGCAACAGCTTCTGATTCATCGTTGCTGTCTTCAAAGGATTCAGCTTTGGGAGCAGTTTCAGGATCCTGAGATGTAGGAGACGGATATTCAAGGGGAGAGTTGGCAAGAGGATTTATTGAAAGATTGTCAGGTGGCTTGACGGAAGGGAAGTTGTAGGAGAGATCCAAATCAGACCAGATCAGGGAGGATTTTTGGACGGAGGGATTGAAATCTAGAAATTGAACGTGTTTTGTATCAATAATATTTTGGAGTTCCCCAAGGATGCGGTAAGATTGGAGTTCCTCGTTATAGCCAATGAGAGTTCCTATTGATTCTTTAGGGAGAAGTTTAGAGGCAGGTTTACTGGGCAGATTCAGATAGGATACTCTGTTGCCTATAGGATGGAAGTAGCTGATGGGTAGAGTACAATTTTTGAAGAGTTTGTAGGGTGATTTCTTGGATTTGTGAGCAGGGATTTGATTAAGGGTGAGAGTAGCCACTAAGGCAAATTCATGCCAGTAGTGGAAATTCAGAGCGGAGTCAGCAAGTATGGATTGAATGGATTTGAGGATAGAGCGGTTAAATCTTTCAGCCAGACCGTTTTGCTGAAGAGTATATGGGTTGGAATGTCTGGTTTTGATGAGATGATCTTTACAGAATTGGGAAAGTTTGTTATTGATGAACTTGCCGCCACGGTTGGAATGCAGGATGGAAGGAAAATACCCAAAACGCTTCGCTTCAAGACTCAGGACATTTCTCAGTATCTCAGGTATGTCACTCTTATTCTTTAGGGGAAGATCAGCGCAATATCTTGTGTTGCTATTGACTACCGTGAGTAGGTATTGGTGTCCGTCATGAGATGGAGGAGAGATGGGGCCAATGATGTCCAGATGTAGTTCTTCAAAAGGCCTGGAAGCAGGAGTATGGTTTCTCTTGAAGCTGGCCCTGGTGATTTTTGAGATGGAGCAAGCTTCACACTTCTGAGATGCATTGACTGGAATGCCAAGCTTGTGCCTGATTTGGTGGTAGCTGACGTGGCCTAATGATTTTTGTAAGAGCTCAGCAGAGGAAAAAAGAGAGCTTTGGTCAGGAGAGCGGAACTTGAGGCCGGGTAGGTTATTGTAGTAGCAACCGCTGGCAACTAGGGAGTTGTCTTTGCAGAGGTGAAAAGAATTGATTTCAAAAGAGATGGAGAATTTTTCAAGGAGCAGACATCAAACAGAAAGTAGGTTGACAGTTAAATTTGGAACATAGAGCACGTTATTAAGAATGAGATTGCCATGCTTGTTGGTAAGTTTGACAGATCCTCTCCCTTTTATGGGAAGATTTTTGTTTCCAGATCCAGTGCGCACTATTCCTTCTTCTTCTTTAGAGAGAGCAAAGAATAGTTTGGGGTTTCATATCATATGAGCGGAGGATCCGGAATCTAGGATGAAAATGGAGGGATCTTGGAATTTAGAGGTGAAATTGCTGACGTTATTCTTGGTCTTAGCGGCTTGAGCGGGAGGACAAGGGCAAAGGTGAGGATGAAGGAGCCAACATTTGGCTTTGGGGTGAGGAGCGTTGGGATTGTGCCATCTGCGTCTACATTTTGTGGATTCGGAGGTGGCCAAAGCGGTGGGATTTTCCTTGGAAGAGGAGACAGACGGGCGGAGCTGAAGGTTATTGAAGTGGACTCTAAGATGGGCCATAACCATGTCAGGAACCACGTCTTTGTCTGAATGAGTGATTTGGCTCTTCAGATGATCAAGAGAGGGAGGAATTTTTTGAAGAATGGAGTAAGTGATGATGTCAAGAGGGATAGATATACCGGTTTCAACAAATTTGGTGATTGAGGCCCTGATTTGAGTGATGAAGAGTTGAATGTCATGTGGATTGAACTGGATAGCGCAGAATTTGTTGAAGACTCTGGCACAATTTGAGGCATTGCAGGAGGCAAAGTAGTGATTGATTGACTTCCAGATGAGTTTAGCATCACTCTTGTTGGTTTGGTTTATGACATTAAGATGGATGGAAGCGTTGAGTTTGGCGGTGTGGTGCTCTTTCATGGACGCGAGTTGGGAAAGGCTGCGCGCTGCGGGCTTGCGCGGATTGGAAGGCTTGCGCGGATTGGAAAGCTTGCACGGATTGGAAGGCTTGCGCAGATCAGAAGGCTCGCGCAGATTGGAAAGCTTGCGTGGATTGGAAGGCTTGCGCGGATCAGAAGGCTTGTGCAGATCGGACAGATTGCGGGGATTGGAAGGCTTGCGCCAATCAGACGGCTTGCCCGGATTGGAAGGCTCGCGTGGATCAAGCGGATTGCGCATTGCAAGACGCGCGGATTGGATCACGCAGGTATGCCCCGGATACCTGGAACGGGTTGTCAGGCAGACGCATCATGAGAAGGACAAACCAGCAGGCAACACGGACGGGGCATGGGGCAGGGGAGGTGGAGCATGGGTTATGGGACGGGGGACAGAGGGATAGGGTTGGGCTAGGGTTCTGTGGCTTAGGGGTTGTATTCCATCATTCTTGCTTACTTGCGGTTGTACTTAGGTTAGGGTCAAGAGGGAGGACTTAAATACTTCACTCTCAGCTCCGGGTTGTAAGGGACATGATCACTTCATCGGACTATCACTTTTTGAATGGCATTGGATTGGATTGGATTGGAAAGGGAGGAATTCATCTTATTTTTGCCCTATCACTCCCTCCCTCTCTCTCTCTCTCTCTCTTGACCGGCTGCATCCAATCTCCTTACAGACGCTTCAATCAATAACTTCCGGAACTCAAGGACAACTTCAGCGGTATTCCCTCTTTGGTTTCCACAGCGGTAAGAAGCGTAACAATTTGGATGTTAACAGCTGGATCAAGTGATGCTGAGTCGGAGATCAAAGGTTCCCAAAGAGATTGAATCTTGAGGAGGTTGGTGGTCCTGGATCTCCATAAGGAAAAATTGTCAAGAGTCAACAGAGGAATGGCTTCCAGAGCTCCTTTGGCAATAGTGGATTGGAAAATGTTGCTCATGATGCGCAGCTGTTCTGGTTCTTAGTTGAGGGAGAGCAATTGAGTGGTAGCAATGATTTTGATTGTTAATCGTGATGAATTTCTGAGCAAGAACCAGAACTGAGAAAAGAACAAGATGAGCATGGAGTATAAGAGGGACAGATAACTGATCAAAAAGACACATAGGGTACGCATACCAGAGAGGAGGACAGTTACAGGAGAGACAGGGAGACTCCAGAGATGGTAGATTTGAACAAGCACGCCTATGGAGAAGATTCAATACAAAAAGGAGTAAGAAACAGGTATGGAGGGAGGAATCCCTCCAGAGTTAAACAGAAGCAATCTTTGCACCAAATTAGCCTTGAGGATAAGTCTGAAGGTCTTGATTGCAAGAGATTCAGATTGTAGCGGTCGAGCAGTTGAGTAGAGGGTTGAGATCTGAATAGGATGAGTCTGAAGTTCTTGATTGTAAGAGGTTCAGATTGAAGTGGTTGAGCGGTAAAGTTCAAGATTGGGGTCAGGAGAAGAACCTTGAGGATCTTGAGGATAATTAAGTTTGATGAGATGATAAAGAAGATTTCAAATTGAGCGAGGGGTAGCGCGCGACTTCAGAGGAGCGCAGTATGGGATTTTGGAGGAGCGCAGTGCGCGGATCAGGAAAGGAATGCGGGACGGACTTTTAATGAGGAGAAAAGAAAGAAGAAGTTAAAAGATTGGAGGTGAATAGAAAACAAAAAGAGCAATAAAAGAAACTGTATTTATTTAATCTGTTTCAACAAAAAAGAAGAAGAGAGTAGAAGGAAGCTATATTTGTCTCATTTATTTCAACATTTTCTATTGAATTTATATTTATATCTATTTAATTCTTGAGGAGAGATCTTTTCCTTTGCAAAGAAAACTTGTTTCATTTATTGCTTGAGTTTGGAGAGGCTTAGGTTAGCAAAAATGGAATCAGTAAAGTTAGTAGTATTTGATTTTTATTTGGCTGAAGAATTGACTTTTTCATTGAAAGAGATTCCTGAATGAACAGGTCACCAAGCTAGGACAGTTGGGTAATTGATTCTAAGGGATATCAGTCATTGGTAGATATTAATATAAAGATATTGGGAACTAGAACATTTAGAGGGACTGGGGCACTTAATGAGTGCTTGTTGATTGTTGGAAAAGAGCAGAATTTTTTTGATGGGGATATTGTGGTGCAGACATGATTCAATCTCTTATGCGGCTAGATTAATACTTGAAAGAATACCATGAAGATCTGCTTCAAAGATGGTAAGATTTTTTTTGGAATTTAAAAGAGAAGATAAGTGGGTAGAGGGGGAATTAGCTAAGATTGCAGCTGACCCAACCCCCTTGTTACTAATCAGTGAAACATCAGAGAAAAGAATAATAGAATTCTGGGGAAGTTCATAGTCCATTTGTTTGAGGAATATTGTAGACAAGTTATATTTTGGTAAGTCTAAATCAATAACTTTGATAGAGGGTGTGAACCATGGAGCAAGAGGAGTAGGAAAGATAATTTCAGAAGAGAGGGAGGGAGTATAAAGTAATAAAAATTGAGCACAATTGATTAAAGAGTGGATCACACTAGGGTGACTATTGACAGGTTGAAGCAGTTCTAGAAGCGCTATATTTTTGATTGGATTGGTTGTAGGGACAGTAAGGGAACAATGGAAATAATTGTAAGTAATTTTTGAATGTTTTTTAAAGAAGGGGGTAATCCCACTATCTAACATAAGAAAGAGAACTGGAGTCTGTCAAAGCATTCCTGTAGCTAAGCAGGAAGCTTGTGAAAAAAGAGTGTCAATAATTTCTTTAACTGTAGCTAAGTTATTATTGTTAAACCATATTCCACTACCAAAAAGGAGGCAGGACTTTAGAACAGCAATTATTAGTTTTGGGGATTCTTTAGTGTTAATTCCTTTAGTGGTTTTAATAACTCAAGAGAGTTGATTGAAGGAAAAATCAAAATTGTTTTCAATGGTGCTGATGTGATTTTTGTAGGTTAATTTAGAATCTAAATATATGCCTAGCCATTTAACTTTAGAGACAAATTTGATAAGGGAGTGATTGAACTCAAAGTTGGGGGGTTTAATGTTATGGTGAGTGAATGACACAATGTTTGTCTTTTTCTTATCAAAAATAGCTGTGTCTCCTTCCCCATGACAAGGAGAAACAGGCAATTTTATTGATATTATAGATTCAAGCTTCAAGAATAGAAGCAGATGTGAGATGAACTACATTTTCAACAAATCCTATAGAGATTTTTTTTTCAGAGGGTTCTAAGTTATTAGGCTGGAGGAAATTGGAATTGTAGAGGATATAAAGCATGACCAAAAGTGGAGAACCTTGGGGAAGAACATGGTTTATTTCAAAACTACCGGAAAGATAATCATCCAATCTCATAAGAGTGGAGTGGGAACTAAGAAAGGAGTCAATAATATCAATTAAATATGTAGGGAAATTTTTAGAATGAAGAATTTTGATAGGATGGTCTCTATAGACCAACAGATATGCAGATTTAACATCCAAAAATATTCCTCAGACAATCTTTTTTTCTGGCCATTTTTTTTTTGATCCAGGAGTCAAGAATGAAGTGAGTTTCAAAGATATTACATCCTTTGACTGCACCCATGTGACCCAGGGCTACAGAATTATGTATGTGAATCCAGTGGGCTAAGCCATTATTAATAATTTTTTTGAGAACTTTACTAAGGGTATTTAGGAAGGCAATAGGCCTATAAGAATTTGGATTAGAGTAGTCATCCTTTCCGGATTTTTTTATGATAGTAGTAATGGATTTTTTCCAGGGAAGGGAAAAGTGGCCTGATGAATGAATTTTGTTAAAAAATGAAGGAAGAAGAAGTTTGAGCTTGTCTTTTAGAATCTTGATGACTTCATTTAGTATACCAGGGGCTTTTTTATTAGGTATGAGGGCAAATAAATTCTCCAACTTCAAAAGAGGATATTGGTGAAAAGGAAAAATTATTTGATAAGGGAGAATTGGGGACATCAGAAAGATCAATATCTGAATCAATGAATGGGTTTCATTTAAAAAGAATGCTTGCTTGATCTTCTTTGCTATTAGTTAGACAATTATTATCATTACAAAGATGATCAATGACATTAGACGCTTTATTTTCAGTATAAAGGTAAGCATCATAGGCGTTTTTAGGGTCTTTTAACAAAAGGAATTTTTTCCAGTGGTTGTGTTTTAAGAGTTCAACCTGATTTTTGAATTCCACTTGCCAAGCATGGTAGCAGTTAAATGCAGGTAGAGATTTGGTTAGAATTAACAATTTACAAGCTTTATTACTATTTTGAATGATGGGTTTAAGAATATTACTGTCCCACCAAGGTTTGGTTTTGGCTGGGCTGTGGGAAACAGACTTCCCTTGTTTTTCAAGTCTTCTCTGAATGATTGTAGATATGCTTTAAGCAAAGTTATCTATATGATTGGTAGAGGAGAGATTGTTGTGGAGAAGAAGATCTTTGAAATCAAACCTGATTTCACTTTTGAGTTTATTTGGATAAATGTTTTGAAGGGAAAGAGAGATTCAGGAAGGCGGGAACATAAGATTTGAAACAAATCTAAAAGAGGAACAGATGGCTTGGTTATCAGAGACATGATTATTGAGAGGAATTTCACAGTTAATTAAGTGATTCATGAAGACATGATTGGTCCAGGTGAGATTGATACAGGTTGGATGCCTGGAGGGGCTGAAATAAGTGGGGACATGAGTGGGAGAAAAGATGAAGAAACCCTTAGAAGAACACATGCAAATAAGAGAAGACAATTGGGGATGGGTATGATGATAGTCAGGAGGGTTCCAGTGACAATGGCACAGGTTGGAATACATGGAAATCCATGGAGATGATATTTGGATGAGACCTAGTGGAGTAAGAAGATAACCATGTTTCTAGAGTAGGGAGACCAGAAAAAGTTAATGGGGGCTTATAGAGAGATACAAAGGTTACTTTTTCAAATGATGTGCCCAGGAAATTAATTGTGACAAAAGTAAGAAGATTATTAAAATAGTTGTATGAATGAATGAACTTAGAAGGGATAAATTTTTGGATATATATAACTGTTCTTGGTTTATCGGTACAATTTTGAGGAGTATGAACCAAAATAATTCTATGCCACTTTTGATGTAAGGGGGGGAGGAAATCATGGGAATAAACCCAGGGTTCTTGAAGCAAAAGAACTAAGTGATCTTGTTTGGTATTGAGGATACTGAGAGTTTTTTCTTTCTTATTAAAGCAATTAAACTGGAGTAAGGAGAAAGAATCAGGGAGCTTCAAAGAGGAAAAGGAAGAGAAATTCTTCTGAAATTGGGGAAAAAGTCTATTGGACTCAAAAAAGAGGATAATTTTTCAATGGTATCAAGGTGATGGGTGTGATCACACATTAATATTATTAATTTTAATTCTGAGAAGTTGTTCATATTTTATGGGACATTTTGAGCTGAAAGGAGAGTGGTAATATTTGTCTTCAGAAAGATCAATGGAGTCTTTTTCAAGGTTATGTTTCTTTATACATCTCAAGAAGACATTGCTAGGATTCTCAAGTTGAAAATCATAGGAACTATGAGGATCACCTCATCTAGCGCAAAAAGCTGCATTCTTGCAGGTATTAGCTAAATGTCCAACCTGTAGGCAGTTGAAACACTGTTTGGGCCCAAGGATATACTTTGTAGGACAAAGGAAACTATAACTATAGGCAAGGCCACCACTTTTGATCTTGGAGGCAATTTTTTTGGTGGAAAAATTCAGAATGAGGCTACCATGTGATTTTTCTTTGGAAAAGGGGTCAGCTAGCCACTTAATAGAGAGGAGTTCTTCCTGGGTGATGTTGTTTTGAGAGAAAAGTTTGGAAATGTGGGAGGGGTCATCAGGAGAGAAACTAGAGGGGCAAGAATGGACAATAATTGACTAAAATTGGGGCTTAGTGACAAAGCTGGGATTGGCTAAATGAGTCTATCAATGATTATTTTCTAAGAGCCATTTAGCTCCTAAACAATTTTGAGTGAAGAATTCAATATCCCCCAAAGGGAACTTGGTAACTGCTTTGAATTTAATACTAAAAGGAAGGTCTTTGATTTTAAGATTATCTAGAACTGAGTTAACCTTGTTAGAAATATCAGCAGTATTGAAGTTAGGAAAAGGGTGCGGGAGGCCAAACTTGGCTCTGATTGTAACCTGAACCATCTTGAATTGATTGATAAAACTATTTTTGGGTACAGGGGGGAGTTGCCAAATAGAGGAAGGGGGGATGATCTTATTGCTAGGGTTAGAAAAGGGATTAGCAATCAAAGCATAGGTGCAGGGGGTATGGGAGGTTGTGGAAGTAGGGATAGGATTGGGTAATGATGAAGAAAAGGAATGGGGTAATTTGGGGATGGATATGCTTTGCTAGAAATTATTTAAAAAGTCATTGCTCTTTTTTTCAAGTGAGTCAATTTGATCACAGAGGTTTTTGATTTTTATAAATAGTCTGTTCACAGCATCCCAATTGAATTGAGAAAGCTGACTTGAGGATTTAGGAGAAGTTGAAGTGGATTTAGTAGTAAAATCAGAGAGACATTTATCTAAAATGATAATTTTTTATTCCAAGTTAGAGATGATGTTTATGAAAGACTTGTTGTTGAAGGAGATAGGATTGTCATCATGGATATCCATGACATCAAAGTTGGAACTAGGTTGGGATGGGTTCATGATAATAAGGGGAAGAGTGGTGGGAGTGGGATGAGTGGGGCAAGACATTGTAAAAAATAGGTGAAGGAAAAAGGGTAGCAGAGAGGGGAAGTAAGTAAGATGTAAGGAAAATTGGGAATTGTAATGAGAAGAATAAAAGAGGGTAAAGGGATATGGTAAAGATGATGTGGTATGAACTGAAGATAATTAAGTTTTTCAGTATTTGATTTTTTGGACAAATGGAAAAAGGTGGTGATGTGATGGTAAAGTGGAAGAAGACCCAGCTGGTTGGAGTCCCATCAGTTTGTGGTGTAACCAATTGCCCATGTATTTACCATTTTCCCTTGGGTTTTCAAGTGATTACCTTGGTATGACATCATAAGGTTGATCTTAAATACATACACCACAGGTTCATTTCACTTGTAAGCCAATGGCTAGCACAACACCAGTTTGACTGCACTCCCTTAGTGGGAGTGCACCCATCAAACAAACATCAAAGCTGGTCAAAGGGTTTCTGGAAGTCCAACATGGATTCCACCCTTGGCACTGTTGCTGCCTTGTCAATTTGCTGTCAAGGTCATTTTGACAGCCCTTTGACCCAATGGTCAGAAGGTCCCTGGGGGGTCAAATCATCATCATCCTTGACAATGATTCATTCATTTTTTCTAAAAATTCCATCATTGGCACGTTTGGTTCATTGGATAATATCATTTATGGTAGATCAAGCTTGTTTGGGCCCCCACCCAAATTAGCCGCTTTTTTGCTAAAGCGCATTGGGCACCCCCTAAAGCCCCCGTGGCACCCCCTAAAGCCCGCTTGGCACATAGCCAAGTGCAACTTGGCACACACCCAAGTTTGGGTGGGTTGGGCCAAAGTTTTACTTGACCAACACCCAAGCCAATTGGCCATGCCTGCCAAATGATGATTGGGGGCTTTTTTTTTTCTGATGTGACAATCATCTCAAGAGTGCCTTCCAAGTTGTAAGCCATACACACACACACACTACACTCAGCATTGATTCTCATCCCTTCCTTCCCTCTCCACTTTGCCTTGACTCGCTCAAGCTCAGTTGAACAAGACCGCCCCAGCCTGTTTTAGACCCTTGAAAGAAGTCTCTTATGATAACACAAAGAGTCAGCTTCAATCAATCAATAAGGAACATAGGGATTGATTAGAATCTCAAGTCTTGGATCCTCTATGTTGAATGTGGAACCAGCTCAAGGAAATCCCTCATAGAAAGAAACTCCTGATTCAACATGTCAAACTCTATGATGAAGCTTTTCAAAAAGTAATTAACTCTCTCTCTCTCAAACCTCTTCAAGCCTATGATCTCAAACTTGCCTAACCTGATCCTTCCCAGCCTTTTTCTATTGTGGGAGAGAGGAGCAAGGGGGATGGAGCAAGTGAGGGGGGGGGGGGTGCCAACAGCTTGGCTGTGTGCCAAGATTGGCAGCGCAACCTGATGCACAAATCAAGCCTGCTGGGCTCTGTGCCAAGCGGGACTTGGGAGTGTGCCCAGGCAAGCTTGCAATACCATATTTGTTTTTAATCTGATTTTAATTGCTAATGTTGTAATATGCAATAAATACTATTACACAACTTGGGTAAGAAACAAACCAGGAGTAAGAACCAAAAAAAAAAAAATGACACAGATCTAAAAGGGGGGATGATATGATAGGATGACTGAATGGTATTCTGAGGAGGTTGAAATTGAAGACGAGAAGGATTCCCGCATGCAAGTGAGGAAGGAAGGGTGGGAGAGGCTTGTGGTGGTGGTGATCAGAGGAGGAGGATAAAGGAGGGAAGGAGCAAGCGTCGACTGACCCATTGATCGAAGCAATAGATCTCATCCAGCATACGGGACAGGGTGAGATGGGCGTTGGAGGAGAGGAAGGGAGGTCATGAGGAGGGAGGAGGAAGCAGCTGGTGGAGTTGGACTTAGCTGGATGAGGTTCAAGCAGACGGACGCTTGGGCCAGTTCCTCATGAACCATGACGTCACATGGATCTGCCCAGCCCGCCCCACTGGTGAATCAACCGCGGGGGCAAGGTGACGTTGTCACAACCCTAACATCGAGTCACCGACCAGCCCCGACTGGCAAATCAACACATCGGTCGATCGACCGTCGACTGATCCTGCCGTCGAAATGCCTGGCGGTCGACGCGCGGGCCGTCAAATCGACCCTTGTCGTCGGCTCCGCGGTCCTCAACCGCCCAAAGTGAACCGGTGATGTACCCAAGGGCTTGTATCCATCACTTTGGTCATTCATTTGTTCACCTCACTTGGTTCATACAGCAGTCACAAGTTTTGACACCCATTGACTTGAACGTGTTCTCCTTGACTGTAGGCTACCATTTCCTCGGGAGATGATTGATTATCTTATCCTCGAGGATCATGGTGATGGTATTCTCCATGTGCCTGGTGTTGTACAGTACATACATTATCCATCCATCACTGCTTAAACCTGGGATGATGATTGATTGGGGGTGTCACATCAACCTAACGATGATGATGTTTATCTCTGCATCAACACATCTTCCTGTCTTGTTCTAGTGGCGCTTGGATGCAGACTTGGCGAAACATCCATTTGTCGAGACTCGATTGGTGATCGAGACGGTGTCGAGTTCACTCTCATCCTCACCGATCCGTTCGATGATTATACCCTTCTCGACTTCTTCCTTCCATCCAGGATGCCAGTCAATTGGACTTCTGGGAAGGTGTAAGTCATCTCCTGGTCCTTGCTTCTCTCCTTGAGGAGTTCTCGGTGATCAACCCAGGATCATCGATGAACCATGATGACCCGAGCTACCCCGGAGTTGATGAGAGCTATCGTATCCCATCCCTCAGGAAGCTTGCCAAGAAAAAGTTGAAGCAATCGTAAGAATCTCACCCTTCTTCGATCCCAGAGAGGATCGTTGAAGGATGGACTCATTCTAGATCCGATAGAAAAGACCCCCTGATTCGGTCGATCGTTTATTACTTAGGAATCGTAGAGCTGGTCAATCCAGAAATCCATTTCCAAACAGATTACAGCCACTCAAGCGTCGAAGGGCTTCCAAATCGTCGCTCGGACAGCTTCCTGATTCAAGCCACTCACGAGTTCGATCGACAGAGGCTCATAGGCAGGGATTGTCTGTGGCTGACCAGGTTGACGACCCTGGAGTTGATGAGCAGACTCATGTCGACCTAGGAGATCTGATCGATCGTCAAACTCTCCATCATCAAACTCTCAACACTAATCTTGACGACACAGATATTCAAGCCAAACGACGAGCTCTGTTAGCTCTATCTGATTGGGCCGGTCTTCATACCCAGTTCGATCTGGAACTTGAACGCGGCCATCAGAATCAAGGACCACCGGAACAAGTCCTGGGCTCGGAAACTAGCTATCAACTTCAAACTCATATCGGAGCTGATGATCCCAGTCTTCTTGATAATGAGAACTTGTCTCAGTCAAGTGCTGAGGATCCCATCGCTTCTCCCACTCCGACTAACCCTCGGGTCAGACGACCACTCGTCAGATCATCATCTTTGGTGGTCTTCCAACACTTTTCACCAACCCTCGATGAGGATGGTGAACAGGTTCGAAGTGAGCAGTATGACCATGAGGATGAACGAGCCGAACCATATCCCGGTGAACGAATTCACCATGATTCCCTGCCCGGTAGTCCGGATGGTGCCGACGATCCGATTTCATTGATCTCAGGATCTGAAAGCGCCGAGCTCGAGCAGACTGCTGAGCGACCATCGGAGTCCTCCAAACCGATACGACAAGACAATCAACCGATCCAAACCGATCGTTTTTATTCAGTCATGCCACGATGGATTTGTGATCTTTCTGAAGAATTAGGATTCAGTCCACCCAACAAGCTTAGTGACTTCGAAACTCGGAGGGCGCTTGAGATCGAATCGCAACACGCTCAGAGCTTCAGTATCCATGGTAAAATTGGGAGCGGTAAGTTTATTTGAACTTACAAAAGAATCGCTACACAGGACAGTTCTGCGCAGAGTCCGTACAATCCCAATTCGGAAGGATTCGATCGAGAGTCCCTAAAGAGCCCACCAAAACATCGGTAGACTGAAAGTTGAAAGAATTAAAAGATATTCCAAGTGATCGCTCCGTGTTCTCAAACCCGACCACTGATGAGAAAGGCTCCAAATACAAACACAGATGTGAAGTAAAGATAACTGATTTGTTTTTTTGGTCGGCTAATTGGGGGGTCAGCAACAAAACGTGATGCACGGGAGAAGCTAGCAGGAATGAAAACAGCTAGCGACGACTCAGGAAGCTCGAATTTTCAAGTTGATCGAAGAGAAATAGAAGAAGAGGTTTGGAAGGAAATCAACCTTCAGAGGTCCGAAGGTGCAAAGAAGCGGAGGGGGATGAGATCGAGGTCGATCGAAGGAGATCACCAGCCGGCAGGAGTACAAGAAGCACAAGATTGGGAAGGGAGAGAGCATTCTGGGGAGGAGAAGGGGGAGGATCGAAAAGAGAGAAGCACTGATCAAACTTCTTCTTCCTCCAGCGCTACCTCAACTCCATCGTCGCCATCCTCCTCCTCCTCCTCCTCCTCATCATCATCATCAAAAGTTCGGAAAGCCAGTTTTTTAAGGCTGGATTCGGATTCGAGGTCGTGGATTTGGAAGACGATGGTTTTTAAACCAAATCGAGACGATCGATTCGAATTGATCTTCAAAGATCAAGATGATGATCATCGAATCTTCTAATCCCAACCACTTCATCTTCCTGTCCCCCCCCCCTCCGACTTTCAAATTTGAAAAATGAACCGCTGAGGGAATCGATTCTCCACAAGAGTTTCTTTCACTTTCCCTAAGTCGTAAATGCATCCATGCCTTCAGAAACGTCAAATGAGCTTGTAAACGCTTCTGGGAGCGACTTCCCGCGACGATCTGTAGTACCGCGATAGAATTCTCACTAGTGACGATTGTCGCCCCTTGAGGGCTTACCGACCGAGTGAAATTCGCCATCTCTGATGGGAAAGCTAAATAAATATCTAGGGAATCGTTGATTTGTGGTCAAAAACCAATTGGTCCACAGGTCTGATAGTTCCTAAAAGGAGGTCTCAACCGGTAGGCCACCTGGACGGCTACTGCACACTCCCCCGTGCCGATGCAAGACTGGGCTGTAATACTGATGACTGATACAATCAAAGTGGACGAGCTTGTCAGCCTCCTGGATGCCAAGACCCTTGCTATCCTTTAGCTACCAGAGGTGATAGAATAAATAATAAATATATTATTTAATAAATGCAGCAACAATCCGTAAAATATTTGGATAAAGCTTATTGCAAGGTTAATTGGTTTGGATATGGTTTATTGTTATAAATCAATATAGATAAAATGATTATTAAATATTTTTATAGAGGGGCTACAATTGTATTGAGGATCTTTAACACCTCTCTTCAGGGAATTCAGTATGAAAACATGTAGGCCTGGTTACTTTGGGACCTTTAGTTTAAAGGATATTTTGCCCAAAGATAATATGCATATAAAATACACGGTGGAGTGGCGGGGCTTTGTAACCAAGCTGCCATGACAGAGAAAGGATAATAAGACTCACTGGTATATTATTAAATCCTTTGGGTATCTGTTTGGGACGTGCACTGATGGGTTAAACCTGTATACTGGGGTTATAAGGTTGTTCAGCAGTTTAAATTGATAAAAGAGGGTTGAGGATGGATATTATTAATCAGACTAAAGCCATAAATCACTTACTTATCTCTTATAAGTATTTGATTACCTTGGCACGGTGTCTGGATGTAAATATAACTGGGTCTCTGGGTATCAATATCCTCTAAAGAGCTCTTTATTTATAGCTTTTGGAGTCCCAATATTGTCCTTCTGAGGGGCACAGGGGCTCAAAGGAACAGACACTGAGGCTAGCAGGGTAACCAGTGGTAGCTTGTCATGTGTTCTTGGTGCTGTAACACGGGTAGCATCTAATTCCACAGAGTATGGGAATTATTCTACTTTATAATTGATGTTTGGACATGTGAATAACACTAATCTGTCCTTTTTATTTATTATTTAATTAATTATCCTTAGTAAATGTTCCCAGTAAGTTAATGATTATTTTAATAGACATTCCTACGGATATTCTGATTTCAGGTGATTTCTCATCATTTATTGAATAATTGGAGTAAAGTCATGAGATTGATTTTAATCCTTATTTTTGAAATTCAGTTGATTTACTAAAATAATTACTTAAAAATGTAAGTCATGGGTAGTCATGTAATATTTTCACATCATAAGTTTTCTTAGTATGTCACAAAAATGTTGATGTCTAGAAATTCTCATAATAGTATATTCAAGTATTTTAATATATTTTTAGAAGTAGTCATTATCTTATTTTCAACATTTTTGGTACTTTGAATTATATTTAATAAAAAATACGTATAAAGGTTATTTAAGTATTTTTATAGAATTTTATGTATTTTTAGACTATCTACTATCCATGGGAACATTTATTACATATGTAGAATGTTCCTGCGTAGGTTGTAGCATGTTTACACGGTACCTAGGTTTCTCAGGCCGCCTGTCACTTTGTCAACCTGTAGTCCCGCAGCTGCATACTTGTCAGAGGCCCGGGGCTGCATACACAACTTTGACAGAGTGACAGAGCTGTAGCTCAGCCGCGCGCGGGTGCAATGGCTGCCGCAGCTGTGTGTGGGAATTGTGACAGAACACATTTCTGTCTGTAACTCCTAAAATATACACAACACCTCAATTCTGGCTGAATTTTAGGTGTGAAACCTATATGTGAAAATACATGTGAAATATTTAATTGGCCAAAAAGTTCAATAGTGGTGCCATGGTATTTTGGTCTTTCTTTTCCTTAATTATTTAAAAATATAAGGAGTTGGATTTCAAGGGTGGGGTCAGTGAGTGACCCTATCTAATTTTAGGTGGAGAATACATTTTTGCAATAATATTTATGGTTTTCCTTCTCCTTCTTAGGTTACTTTTATTATTATTATTTTTATGTTATTTCTGTTACTTTTGCAGCTTGCTCTGCAATAGTAGCAAGCTGACAGAGCTTGTTCACCAAAAAAAGCAAGAACCAAAATATATCTCAGTATGTGAGTACTTTGAAGAAATGAAGTTCAAGACTGAACAGATAAAAACCAATCAGCATCAGATGGTCATCATGATGACTAGCTGGCTATTGCCCCCAACAAATTTGCAGGCAATGTTGAAAAACTTGGCTTGCATCGTGAGTCAGATTGGGGTCAATGTAAGCGTGCAAAGAGGCCTCTGTTAGACTCCATGAGGACCAAAAAAAAAGAAAAATAAAATAAAAAATTGAATTGATTGTGACAATCATGAGGAACATAAGGTTTTTTGGATGATTCCTGCTATAGCAGAGGTAGTCGCATGTGGTAAGAAGTGAAAAGATATGTAAATTGAAAGTTTAAAACCTTGAGTTAAAATTAAAAGCTATACAAAGCAAGGAGTGAGAAAAATCTTAGAATATTTTCACAGAATTTCAACTGTGGTTCTGTTGTAGGTATAGTAACCCACTGGCACCACCACCAAATCTCTACACTTTCTGTGAGTTCCCAAGGACTAAATGTACCCTAGTAAGGATCAAAATGACAGGAAGAAACTATTATTAAGATATCTTTCACTTATATGCTACAAGTCTAAACTGAATCCAGAAATTGAGTGATGGATTAGTTTATGCCAAAAGTCCTGAATTCACCTCAATGTGTTGCCATGACAGGTAAGTACTTTGAGTGTCCATGGCCTAAATGGAGTACACCAGATGGATAGATACCACTGGCTTGTGCAGGTGAGATGGAAAACTGAGTATGTGAAACCAAGTAACCCCAGTTAGTGTATAAAGCTAACAAGCTGGAATTCAATTTACAGTGAGTAGGCAAAAATAATGGGACTGATGCCCTTATTTTTGCTCAACCCATGTTTTTTTCATGTTATTTTTTCTCACATATATATACAGGAAAAAAGTTTTTTTTTTTTTTTTTTTTGTATTTCATTAATTAAGCATCCTAATTTGATTGTACAATGAGTTTTTGAACTTGAAGAAATAAAAAATAAACCAAAAATGAAAAATGAAAAAAGTGCTACAAATTGGCTCAAGATTGATGATGGATTGAGAAATATATCAAAAGATAATTTACCATTGAAAAATGATAGGATTTTCAGAAAATAGTAATAAGATGATAAGGGATTAGAAAAGGGGGAAGAAAACATAAAATTGATTCTACCATTGGGTAGAACCACCACCAGCCTTGATGACACCCTCCATGCAATCAGGCATGAAGTTGATGAGATTGTTGAGTGTTTGATGCGTGAAGCTATCCCAGCCACTTTGGAAGGCTCTTTCCATCTCTGGGGTGGTCTTTGGTTGGTACAATTGTTGAATATTACATTTTAAAATTTTCCATAAGTTCTTGATTTGATTGAGGTTGGGTGATTGAGCTGGCCAAAGGATTTTTTTTATGCCTTTGGAGCATTTCCAGTATTTTCTTATTTTGGCCTTATGGACTGGGTCCCCATCTTCCATTAAAAAAAACAAAATCAGAGTGGTTGAAATTTGTGATCCATGGACCAAGACCCCCTTCATAAACAATTTTGATGAAATACTTTGATGTTTGTTGTTTGGGGGGTATGATGACAATTGGGGAGGTGCTTTCACCAATGAAAGCACCCCAGACTATAGCAGAAGACCACCCACTCTTGAATGTGGGGGCTAAGCATTCAGTCTTGAAATTTTATTGAGGGTTTCTCCAGACCATGACTTTCTGAAAGTCCTTGCTGACTTCAAAGCTTGATTTGTTGCTCCAAATCACCTTCATCCAATCTTCCATGGTCCAATGGATGTGCTTGCAAGCAAAGGTGATTCTTCTTTTTTTTGTACATTTGTTTAATTGGGCTTCTTGGCAGCCACTCTTGAGTAGAAATCCAATTCATTGGCTCTCTGGCAAATTTTCCAAGTCAATAATTCTTGCAAAATAAAATTGCAGATCTTGGGTGCCTTCAACTTCTGGTGGTTCTTGATGATTTGGTCCAGCTCACAAAGATCTTGGTCCGTTAGTTTTTGAGTTTTTCCGGATTTTTTTGAAGATTTGATGGTACCCTGATGGTGGAAGTGTTTTAGGTTGTCAAAAATTTTCATCCTTGGAATCACCAATTTCAACAAAATTTTGTTCCCCAAAGAGCTGGCATCATTCATACCAACAATCCTGGCCTTGAAATCATCCAGTAAGTTTTTTTTTTGGTGTTGATTTGTTAAAAATAAGTAAATAATTAACAAAAAAAAATAAAAAAATAATTCAAAATTCAAGAAAAAGAGACACAATGAGAAAAAAACTTAAAATTCATCCCTTGAGGTGATTGGAAGAGGTAATGGTGGAGGATGGAGGGGAAGAGACCAATGTGGTCAAGAGGAAGAGGTCAAGCCAGGTTGTCAAATGGAGTTGCACAAGAAGATTGGGTGGGTGTGGGCACTTGAAAAATCAGTCCCAAAATATTTGTTCAACCACTGTATGTGAGATCTTATTACTAAAAGCATCTACAAAGATGGAAACCATACAAATTTATTTTAAATAACCACAAAAAAAAGAAAAGAAAAGTTTGAGCCTAGAAATTTTAATCATGATAAAACTAGAAGATTAAAACATATTTGGTCACTAACCAAGATCCTGGCTTTGTTTGACAACTGAGAATGCTTAATTATGGCCCCACATAATGATTATTTGATTGTTACTTATATTTAAAAATAAAAATAGAATTATTTTTAGTGAATAACTTTTGAAGATCTTACGTAATATATAAGCATGACAAGTAGTCAAGGATTGCTTCATGAATAAAAGAATCAGGCCAAATTCCATGGAGAATCATGTGATGGTGACAAGGCAAGGATTTTACCTGTGAAAGACATCAAGAATGACCACTAAGAAACTCATTTCTTCCATCCTGACCTCACTGAATGATGCTAAAACTCTCTTTAGAACCCCCAAAGATTTATTTTATTACTTGAAAGGAATCAGTATCAGCTTCATTCAAGCTGCATTGAAACCAGAATGAATTTTTTAATAGAAATGAATGCCCTACCTACCTGGATCAAGTATTTAAACAAGTGAAAATTAAGTGATATTTGGTGATTTTTAGAATTTTAGGAGGGATTCTGAGTCTCATTTCTGATTTCATTTTTTTTTTTTAAAAAAAAAAATCTTAACAATTCAAAATGAAGGATCCTAGGAGGCTATATTTCAAATTAAATCCCTGAGAAAAAAAAAAAGAAATTGAAAGAGGAAGAAAGAGAGAAAAAAAAGAGCAAGATCTTGGGAAAATGAACAGGAATATAGAGGTCAGTCAAGAAGAAAATAAATCAAGGAGGGAACTAGCCAGAAGCAGAAGAGTTAACAGAAGTGAGGACTTTAAAGTGTTAAAAAATCTCTCACCAGTCATGGAATAATCATTTGAAGGAAAACATAAGAGTTAGAGATAAGATGAGAAGATGAGAAAATTCAAGAGTTCCAAAATACAAGAGTGTGGTTGATTAAGGAAGTGTAAGATCAAAAAGGAGAGGGTGAGTTCTCCAAAAAAAAAAAAGGAAAGGAAAGAAAAAAGAAAAAAAAAGAAAAAAGAAAAAAAAAGAAAATAAAGAAAATGGTAAGTCAAAGATTATTAGAAGTTATTTGATCATATACATGCAAAAAATGTTCAGGTTGATATAACACAAGGGAAAGAGAATCAAAGATAAAATAAAAAATAATATTAAAAGAAATCAGATGGTAAGGAAAGAGGAATCAGGAAGAAATCAAGAAGATTAAGAGAAAAATAATGAAAGAAATAAATCAGGATAAGGAATTTAGAATTAAAATTTTAAAACCTCTAGTGGCTGAAAGAAATTTTTGGAAGAAGAATTTTTAGGATGCAAATGATAGATCAATCAGAGAAAAAAAAAATTGGATTGAGAGGGATTTTGATGGACAGAGCTTTTAAGATTTTCTGCTAGAACCTTCTTGGTTTCTATGAAGGTGGATTTCAAGTTACCTAATTCAAAATTTTTTTTTGGAAGCCTTTGGTGTTTAAGTAGGAATTCAAAATATAGTCTCAGAATCTCAGATATTTATTTTCAAACTAAATTATCATCTAACTCATTATTTTATATGAAGTCAAGACTGGTTTGAATCAAAGATTCCCAAAATTCTTAGATTGAAATTTTTCACCCAGATAGGATTCATTGAAGATTAAACTAAGGGATTCAGACCTTCTTCAGTCAAGGAATGATTTGAATTTATTTAAAATATATTTTCCATGAAATGAGAAACCCAAATAGTAGTTTCAGGTGACCAGATAAAGAGTGATGCTTTTCCAAATATTTGATCCATTCATAATCATTGAAACAGTTTAATTGATTGGAGGCATATCTTTAGTATGAAGCATGAGCTTCAGATCACCAGTAGCTTTGTATCACATTTACTCTGGTAATACTAATCAATATATATTTAACTAAATTTTTTTTTTTCAATAAATTATTACTTTGAAGTATAAATTTATTTCTTTCAAATTTCCATAAAATCTGTGTTGTTAAATTGAGGCATCCAAGTTTGTTAGAAATTTTCTCAAAGCTTTCCAATCATCAAACTGAGTTGAAAAGAATGATTTGAGCAGATTATATATTTAAATGTTTTCAGGTTTTCAGGTTTTTTTTTTTTTTTGGAGAAGGTGCTCCCTTCCTTGGGTAAAAATCATTCCAATGTGAAAAATAATCAGGAATTAATGTATTTTACAGGCAAATAGATCATTTCAAAGTTGAATTGAAAGATTTGCTTAGCCCAAACTGCCTATCTACATGTGAGAAATTTTTTTCTTATTAATTAATTAAGAGATTTATGATCAGTTTACACATCTAAAGGTTCCATAAGACTTGGAGGGTATGATTTCCACTTCTTCAAGCAGTAAAAAAATTCAAAGAGGTTCCTTTTAATGGATTTTATGATCAATTTTTGAGGGTTTTAAATTTATATATTAACAATTTCTAGTATGAAATATATTGGAGGATGTAGCAACCTGGTAAATTTAAACTTCAATAGCACAGTTGCTGGCATATTTTTTTAAAGGGTAATTTTAAATTCACAGCTCATTGAGCCATGCACATGGTTTAAAAGGGGCCGTGTGGCACACCACACAGTCCAATTTGGGCCGTGTACAACCCTCCACGGTTCACAGAGTTGTGCAGCCCACCCAGCCCAGTCTGCCGCCGTGTGGACTTCCACACAACTAAATTCAAGCCATGTGGAGCTTTACACGGCTCAAGTGTAGTTGTGTGGCATCCCAAACGGCACCGGACCATGGTGAGCAAAAAAAAAAAAAAAAAAAAAAAGGAAAAGGAATGAAAGGGCACTAACAGAACCGTTAAGCTAAATAAACCTTCCAAAAAAGCAGAAATCAACCAAAAAATCAAAGAATTTTCATTTTTTGGTTAAAAAAAAAACAAAAAGATAAATAAACAAATCAAAATCAAAATCAAAATCAAAAAAACTGGTCCTATCCAATGGACTAGCCCTAAAGTAAAAAGGCCCAAAAAAACACAAGTAACTGGACTAGCCCTAAAGTAAAAACACCAAAAAAAAGGACAAGTAACATGACAAGCCCAAAAGTAAAAACAAAAAAAAAATGAAACTAACTTGACAAGCCCTAAAGTAATTTCAACTTGACTAGCCCTAAAGTAAAAGGGCCCAAAAATTAAAGGAGTCTTTTGACCAGCCCTAGAGTAAAAGTGCCAAAAAATTAAAAGTCTTTTGACCAGCCCTAAAGTAAAAACACCAAAAAAAAACAAGTTCAACTTGTATTAAGCTGATCCCATCCCAAGCTTAACATAAGTTAAGCTTCTGATGGAATCAGCCAAACAAAAGTTGAACTGACTTACCATTAAACTCTCATTCACAACACTCAATATAATGATGTTAACTCAAAACACTCAACATAATGATGTTCAAAATGTGATAACCTTTTATATTAATAGAACTTGTTAGCTGCATTAGAATTACAATTTATATGAAACCCAATGATGAAATGAAGTCAAATTCTATTACAATCTAGAGTACATTTTCAGTTGATCTTTGAGATGATCAACCCAACCAGAGGCTTTTTTAGAAATCAAGGAAGGTGGTTTTGCTACAATGGGTGGGATTGGAATCATTTCTCCCTCAATTACTAATAGAAACCAGTGGTTATTGTTTAAAAAGTAAATGAACATTGGATCTGATTGATCAGTAGCACCATTTTTCATTGGAGTATAAGTATCACATGACTCCAATGAAATGAAACATATAGGTTTGGAATATTTGTCTTCTATAATTTGACCCATGTCTAATTTAGAAAGCCATTTTGAGGAGGGAATCTTTTCATTGATTTCTTCAACATCAAGTCTTTTTTTAATCTTTTAAACCTCCTTTGCACCACCAAGAATCTTAATTTAGCATGCTTTATGTTTCTCTAATGTTTCAATCATTTCCTTCCTAAATTTAAACCAACCATGTTCTTCATAACCAAGAGATTTAGCAATGACTCTAAATCCGCGATTCCCATCTCCAATTGGATCCCAAACCTCACCCAAGACCTTACGGAATTTCTTGGGTATTTTATTGAGGTATTTCATGTTTGGTTCCTATCATTAAAACTAACTTTGTATTCATTTCTTTAATTGGATCAATGGAATGAAAACTCACCAAAGATGAGCTTCTGGTTGAGCTTTGCTTCATGTTCTCTTCCTCTGAAGAGGATTCTGATTCCAAATTAAGTGATCCCAATTAACTTTCAGTCTCTTCCTCTGAACTATAAAATTCAAATTCAGATTCTGCCAACTTTTACTAACAATTCATCATTAGTTAGTAACTAAGTTCATTAAACCAAAAAAATGAACATATCCCAAAAGAAAAGACTTACAATCATTTGTCTTTTCTTGTTTGGAGCCCTTCTAGTTCTTTTTTGCCCTTGAGTTGATTTTCAAAAAGATCAAACCAAGATGGTTCTTGCCGCGTATCTTTCAATTTTGGCCTGCCCCTACTTGATCGCAAGACTTTAGGTTCAAGTCTTGGCTTCAATCAATATTTTGTAATCTTCTGAATGATATACTTCAATAGTCTGCTTTGCTCATGATATGGAGATTTCAAGATCATTGCATTCACTTTTTCATGTAAATGAGGAATGCTTAGAATTTCATTGACATCACACTTGTAAAATCCAAAAGGATCAACCATTAGTGAATCAGGATTCATTAATCAAAAAGCATTAATCACATAGTGATTTGAACAATCCAACTTAAGCCAAATTACATAACTAGAACTGCAAGGGTCATAGTACAAACTTCACTGAGGATAAACATCTTTGGGTACCACGGATCCTCTGAATGCTAGACGGTCACCTATTTGGTGGGAACAGGGCAAACCCATAGTCTTGGAATATGACTTGGTGCACAATTTGCTATCATGATCACGTTTGAACTTCTCAAATTGTTCCCTAAAAAGATGAATTGCCCCTAAAGACAATTTGTAACCCAATGGTAACAGTTCAGGAGGAAGAACTGTCCCTAACTTAATTCAAGAGTTATAAAGTGATGCATGAACTGATTTAATTTGATTCAAAACTGTTCCGTCAAAGCTTTTCCAAACATCCAACAGGTTTCCCAAAATGTTTGCAAGGAATTGTTTGAGAGTTGCATGGACTCCTTCAACCCAAGATGTTGTTTTGTTTCCAAAATCTGGGTTTATACAAGTCCACGCTGTTACAAACGTCCCTTTGATAGGGAAAATTGTATTTTCCATATACTCAAGTAAATACTCATAGTCTTTCAAGAAACACTATACAAGTCAAAAGGTCAGAACCCAAAACTAGGAAGAATAAGAAGCAGTGATTTGGACCTACTCTGATTTCCGCATCATTGAACTCTGCCTCCTCCTTGGTCTTTGAGGCCCCATACTTTTCCAACAGATTCATAAAGCTTTTGCATCCTTCAACGTCATTAACAAAGCGCACTTTACAGTTTGC
Organism: Puccinia polysora; assembly: GCA_025617555.3. NCBI lineage: Eukaryota > Fungi > Basidiomycota > Pucciniomycetes > Pucciniales > Pucciniaceae > Puccinia > Puccinia polysora. The sequence continues at coordinate 29,209,605 of CM062618.1, forward strand.
TTGTATGTTTTTTGACAAGTTCAGAGTGCAAAATTATCTTGATGACTCAGGGAAACTAGATTCAATAGCACAAATCAGAGCTTTTTCATGGTCTGTCACAAAGAATTTTGGAAGTCTCTCAGGATCATAAGCCAACTCCTTTCATGCATTTAGAGACCAACTGTAGAACTCAAACGTTTCTTTTTTTATAAAAACAAAAGCATTTGTGAATTTTTTTCAATTGGCTGTCACTCCTACAACTTGCAATAGTGGGTTTTTGTACTTATTTGTCTTATAAGTACAATCCAACATAGCAATATTATGGAATTGTTTGGAAAGCTTTAATGCCTCAGGATGTGCTAAGTACAGGTCCTCCAAGTGACCCTCTCCACTGAACTTTGACCGGTGAATCCAACTTGTTTCTTCAAGCTGTTCATAGAGTACCTTCATAACACTTTTTCCCTTTAGTTCTGCAGGTGTTACCTTCTGCTTAGTGTTATAGACTGTTTGCTCATCAAAATAATCCCTCCTATCAATCTTGCTCAATTTTATCTTTAGTTGTAAAGTGTTGAGCCCATCATTCATGCCTTCTACTAGATTGTCTAAGGCCACCCCCAAGATTCTCCTCAGTTGAGGATGAACAGAGGGATCTCCAGATGGTTGATGGTTATGTTGGGTTTCTTTGCAGGAGAGGCACCACAAGGATTCTGCCTTTGTGCAACTTGCATGGATTAAAAACTTGCACCCAACCTTCCTTGTGTGAGTTTGTCTAGACCGTTTGGTAAGAAGATTTCCTGAATAGGAACCATGTCTATCACAGGCTAAATCCACATATTGGTCAAGCTTTGAGTTGAAAACTGCTGAAGCGTAACCATGCTTTGTTGCCCATGTTTTAAAATAGTTTTGTGCCTCTTCCCTAGTAGGAAAAGCTCTCAAGGGAGGTGGGTAAAGCGGATCTTCCATAGTTACATAGTTATATTGATGGCATGCACTCAATCAGTTTCAAACAAATTAAATATGGCAAAGACCAGTAAAATAAAATGTTACTCACCACCAGTGGTCATGTTCATTTGTGAATCATTTTGTTCCTTAATTGTCACCCTTGATGAGGATGCAATTTGGGCTTCCAATGTTTCATTACCCAAATCCTTTTTTTATTTTTCCAAAGCTTTGTTGATGAAACTATCAATTTAGACCTTCCACGCAGCCATTTCAGAAGAAGGAGGGCTTGAAACTGTTCCCATGAAAAAAAATGCAACAGTATAATCCAGTATTCAATCCAACTTTCAATTGATCAAACAAAGTTTGCTCACTTTTGAGTTGAGAAAGAATTGTTTGCAGAATTTTATATAATTTATGATTTCAGTTTTCACTTTGATTTAACTTTGGTTTCAATTTAATGTCACTTTGGGATTTCTAGGTGTGGAAAAAAAGTCCCAAAAAGTATGCATTAATCCCAAATTGGGGTTGACAGAACCCAAGTGTGGTCCAGAGGGTGCCCAAAATTCTGGCACCACTTCTGGGGGGTTGTGAACCCCCAAACACAGCTTATTTGAGCCGTGTACAGGGATACAAGACTCAAATGAGCTGTGTCTGGGGGTTACATGGCTCCTACACAACCCTGCGGGGGTTGCACGTTTTTGAAACAGCCCTTTGTAGTTGTCTTTGGGCCCCCACGGCTCATTTGAGCCGTGTAGGGCCCTACAAGACTACCACACGGTTGGAGCTGTGAATTTAACATCTAAAATGAAAAAGAATAGGTTAAATGGTAAATGATTTCTTCAGAGAATTGAATTTCAAAGCAGATTTTTCAGTGAAAAAAAAATGGGTCATCCTTCTGAAGAATTTCAGTAATTTTAACCATGGCCTTGAAATAGTTAAGGATAAATTTCTGCTAAAGATTACCTGAAGAATCAAAAAATCTTTAAAGTATCAACTGAAGATGGTTCTCAAAATTAAATAATGCATTGGGATTTGGATGGATCTATTGAAATCCCTTCCTTCAAAAGAAAAAAAATCAAGGAATTGGACTGAGCTTTCATAAAAATACTCCAAAACTTTAGAATATAAATTGTCATTTTGAAGTTTTTCCAAAATTTCTGGAAGATATCTAATTTAATGCTTGATTTTCCTTTTTTTAGAATATTATTTCATCAAAATACACCATAAATTAATTCTCTGAAACATCACATAAAATTTCATTGAAAAAAGTTTGAAAAGTGGAAGGGGCATTTCAGAGTCCAAAAGGCACAACAGTATACTGATTCCAAAATAATTCCTCATAGAAGTTAAATATTTGTGAAATTCAAATATTTGAATCAAGTTTTAGGCCCCTCCAAGGTCTTAATTTTAGGAATGAAGAAATCCATGGATGAGATTAAGAAGATGAATTATAGGTGGTACTTGATTGGAATTTTTTTTCATTTTACCTGATTTGGTTGCAAATATTCAATACAGTTAAAAATGCTGTATTATTTATCTGGAAAAAAAATTAAACGTGAATCAGTGTTCAAATTTCTTGATTCAAGAGGAACTTGGGACTTGAAGTCAGGAAATTGCAAATCTCCTGGGATAAAATTATCATAAACTCATTAGGGTGTATCAGAGTTAATATTTCCAAAAGGTTAAATGGCTTATTCCATTGTTATGCACTTTTTTAAAAAAAATAATTTTTGTCACATAAACCCATTGATTAACTCTTTTTTTTAATAAAAAAATATATTTTCAAAAATTGGTATGTTTCCAGAAATAGACATTTGAAATTTTTCAAAAGTTTGACTCAGATACATCCTATTGAAAGTGTCAGATTGGCTGTTTATTTACTGGTTTATGCAAGAAAGAGCACCTTGGGGATGCAAGGTTCAAACATCAATTACTCCTTCTTTCAAATAAAAATCTGGATCCCAATTTAATAGGAATTCATGGCCTAGGATTTTGTTTTCCATGCTAGTTATTTCAGAATAAATTAAATACCATACAAAGCTTGGGAAACTAGAAAGTTTGAAATTTCATTTTGCCTTATTGGTAACCCAATCAGATTGCTCTGTTCACTCCTTTCTAAATATATGGGAAACTTATATTTTGAAATGCATAAGTTTTTTCCAAATTTCAAATTCTAGGATCATAAGACAAACATTAGAACTCAACTAAATGAGGATTGGGTAAGGTTTATTTTCAGCAACAAAAAGAATAAATCTAAAAATTGAAGTTTCACTTGTCTCACATGTTTTCAGATTGACTTGTGCAAATTTAGATAGTATGTAGCTTTTTTTGTAAGTGTCAAGAAAACTCAGAGCTATTTTGTTGGCCTTTCTACGTCAAAATCCATCTAATTAGAACAACTATTAATATAATTGCCCCCTGAATAATACACAAACAACCCCTCTTTCACTTTTATTATCTGTTTCTTTTTCTTTAAAAAGAAGGCTTCTTTTCCCAGGAAGCTTAGATTTTTGAGCAGATATTTTCCCTTGTGAGAGCTGAAGTTTGATTTTAAAGTAGTTTTGTATTGAGTTGATTTCTTTTCACAGTGCTTTTAGATGTTTTTGGGTGTAAAATGTGATTCCAATGGTGAATATCCATTCTGTTTCAAGAAATTCTTGGCATATAAGCCATTATCAAGCCCAATAAACCAATGAATTAATCAATGAAGTTTTACCTTTTTTCCAGAAAAATAAATTATTTTTCTCAGGTGTGCTGTTAAAGGTTTTTTAAAGTTAAATGTCAAGGCAGCATTTTTTTATTATGTGCAAGACTGCAGAGTTCTAAAAAGCAATAAATATGTTGAGGAGCTTCTATTTTTATTCATGAAAATATGTTTTAGTTTATATTTGGGATTTCAAAATTTGTTGGATTTTCAAAGGAGGGTGAGGAGCTTCTTCTCAAAATTTCCCCGATTATTTATGATTAGAGAAAAAATGGTTTTTTCTAGTTTTTCAAAAAATGGTTCCAAACACCACAAGAATCTATCATTTAGGCATTAAAACACACGTATAAAAGTATTGAAATTTGATCTGAAGTTGTTTATTTTGTTTCAGAATGTAATTTTGCAGGATTTAAAAAAGGGAAATTGTTTTTTGGGGTGCTCTACTGTGAATCAATCCAGCTGCTTCATTCCAGGAATTGAAGAAATCAAAATACCATTAACAGAACTGAAAAATGTTTGGGAAATAGATTTTAAAATATTGTTTAGAATCTTAATTGCTTTGGGATTGGAAGAGATATCTCTTCATGCCTGCAATCAACCCTGGGTTTGGAAGTTAGATTCTGGGTAACTTGAAATTTGATTGAGAGGTTCCATATAAAATTTTCTAGGAGCAGTTTTGTGCAATAATGGATCACTGTGGTTTTCAAAAGGTTGAGAACTAGAAGAGGGGAAAAGATATACAGTTTTCTTGGCTCAAACAATAATTTTTTCTGCGTACCCTATCAACATTTTGAAAAATACATGAAATTGATAATCAAAACTATCTTAAATTTTTGGAAAACCTTGAGAGTTCTTGGTATAGTTAGTTAATATGTAGTAAAATTCCCACCCCATGTAATAAAAAGAGCAAAGCAATTAGATAAAGATGGATCAAATGAGAAGATGAACAATGCTAACAGGAATATCTAAGTTTGGAAGGCTATCTGTTGAATTTCAAAGCCAATTCTTTGAAACCAACTGCAAGTTACAAGATGTAATTGTTTTGATAAGGAAAATGAGGCAAGCTTGATGTAAGATTGTTACTCCAAAGGATTCAATAAATTTTTATATTCACTAACTGAGGGAACAATCTGCAGGTAGAAGGCTTTGCCTTTTGAGGTAATCTAAAATGATGGGATTACTAGATAAAAAATAAAAAATTTACTATCTAGCTAGGGATTGAGTAAGGCATTAATTGATTTTCCTGAATGAAAGGCACAATGAAATGAAATCATCTAACATACAAGCTAAAATCAAGACTGAGTGTTTTTAAAGAAAAACAAAGTGTGAGTGGGTGATGATACAAATGGATGGCAATGAAAATGAGGTAATAAGTGATTGGCTGAGTCTTACATACAATATAGAATGAATCCTGGGCATAATTGGAATGGTTATTAAGATAAGTAATACATGATTCAATAGGTCAGTATAAGTTGAAAACTGAATTTTCAATGGTAAATGGAGATGGATTGGATGGAAAATATTTTAAAATTCAATTTATAACTGTGATTGGATGATTAAGAGGTTTGAAATGCAGGAACATATTCAATTGGAACTAGTCATACATGATAAAATGAAATAACAATAGATCATTTGAAATTAATAACTTATTTTCTGGAATACATTGGTCCCTTGATTAAAAAAAATTAGCAAGCAGAATTCACTAAGTTTTTTGAGTTATTGTAGTTTCATTCTATTGAATCTAGCTAGATACCTAGGGGAGGATTTCCATTGAATTTCTTTTTGAAAAATAACACTTGAGTTTGTAGCAAGACCGCTTGATTTATTTATGGAAATGCTCATTTCTTTTTTGGTGCTGAATACCAGGCTTGTTTCAAAAGGAATTAAAGTTTCAAATGAAATTTTTGGATTTGATTTAGTTAAATGAAAAATTTAATTCACAAGGATTATGGAAGATTTATTACTGAAATTTGAGTACTTGAAAGCAGAGTTTTCTTTATTTTAAGCAGAGGAGACATTCAGATTTGAAGAAAGGGGAACAGAACAAGGTTTGAATTAACTCAATTTGAGTCCTTCTAGCCCATTTTTGATGTGCTTGAGTTGATAAAAGAGGAAATAATTTTATGATTGTTTCAAATTCATAAAAAGTATTTTATTTGGTTAATGGTGAGAATAATTTTGAAAAATCTGCACGCATTTAGGTTCAAACTTTTTTCCATTTCCTACTATAATCAGATTTTCTAAATGGAAAAACAAAATGGATTGATTGTGATGGAGATAAATCCAAAGTTTGGTTTTATTTTCTGAAGAAAAAATTACTATAGATGTATTCTTTCAAGTCATCATACCAGTTTGAATGGAATTTTTCCAATACATAAAGGTTTTTCTTCAACTCTAGGTAAGGTGATGATCTTGCAGGGTCTTTTGGACTCCTGATGATGAGATTATTTTGAATGTTTCTGTGCAAGAATTTCATTTTGAAATGAAATCGATTGACAGGTAATTTATTATAAATAGAGGAAAGAAAATAGAGTAGCAAATAGAAAGACATCCTTCCCAGTTGGAGAAATATTATAAGAATAAACCAAACCATAGATTTGATCAAATGACTGAAAACAGATTAAAATATTTTAAAACAGAGGATTTACATGGAAATTATCTTGAATCTTCTATTCCAAAGTTTTCTCAAGAGGATTTAGAGACTCTTCACCATGATAATATTCCAAAAAATCAAGGTTCTCAATACCAAAAAGCTCTAAATCCATCAAAGGTTGCCACCAAGTGAAAATCAGGATAAGCTTGCAATGCTTTTCAGATTCTTGATTCAAACTAATGGTTAAATTCATATTTATGAGTCTTGTTAGCTTGAGGTATATTTTTTTATTTTTTGTAGAGGAGAATTATCAGCAGGGAGAAGTGAGGCAAATTCAAAATAGACAGAATTCTCAAAAGATTTGAAGTATGAATCAAAATAATTACCTTCAGATTTGATATTTTCAGTTTCATAAGTTTCATTTTTAAACTTATTATCAAGAGGGAAATCACCAGTGGCTAGTTTTGAGCAACCATTATACTCTGGAAGATTGAGTTCTTTCAAGTTATTGTTTCAAAGATCACTTTTAGTATTGGGAAATTTCACAAGTTTTTAGGATATGAAAGTAAAGGAAGGGTAAAAAAATCAATAAAAAGATAAAATGGGGTTAGAAACTGCCAGATTAATTTCACAGTCAAAATATTTAGGGTTTTCCATTTTGGGATATTTTAATTGTGAAAAAAAATTATTCCATTGTTTTGAAATAACCGCTTGGAAATGGTTTTTTGTAAAGGAGGTCCTAAGGCAAGGAGTTTTTGATATCCTTGTGAATTATACTAGCAGATAAGCAAACAGTTTTAGAAAACTCTGGCAATAGATCTAGATCAAAAAGAGAATAAAAAAGAGAATATAAAAAATCCCTGGTTACTTTGAAGTTGGAACATTCAACTCTTCAATTAACTTTGTGATGATAGGTTTCTGTGATTAGATTTTGGATATGATTTTCATGAAATAAGGCCTCAGATTTTTTGGAATTGAATTATAAACTTCCATTTGTGAAAATAAAAATGGTTAATATTCCCTCTTTCTAAATTTGTGATTTAATATGCCCTGGAGGTTTCAGCACTCATAAATTTTCTTGATGAAAGGTACAGTGGGCTGATATCCAAAATGATTTTTAATGGTGTTAATAATCTATCTTAAGCCCCCTCTAACAGTTAGTTTTATTGCACATATAAGTTCTATATGAAGTCACCCAAAAACCTTTGATGCTACCATTAAGATTTTTTCAAAATTAATTTTGTGATTTTTAGAAAAAAACAGACCTTAAATTCAAATGGCCAATAATACCTTGTGAAATGGAAGGAACAAGGTTTTGGAGAAAGTTGAGGCTCCAATTTGCTAAAGTTTAATCAGTAAAATAGAACTTAGGTAAAAAAAAATAATCATTTGGAAATGTCAATGACCTTTGTTTCAGTTAATTTTTTCAGATTTTTGTTGAGAATGTGTATTTTCATGTATCAAGTTGAAGAAGGTTCCCTCAAAATTATAAAATGGATTGAAAATGAATTTTTAGTTGAAATATAGCAATGGTTCTGAACTTGTTCTCCTGGATTGATGGGACTTATCATTATCAGGGGTATTAAAGATTTTGGTGGTCAAATTTTAGATTCTTTCCAGGTAAGAAAAATGTTTCCTTTTGCTAAGATTTGGAGGCAATTTTTTTGATTGAATTTTCTTTTCATTCTTCAAACTCAAGAAATAGAAATTCAGACTTGAAAAAATAAACCAAAGATCCCTAATCTGGTAAAATTAAATTATTGGAGAGTATTTTGTTGATCCAATTAAAGAAAAAGGCATGATACTGATAAAATTTTGTTGGAATTAGACTGATTCATCTTCATTTCCCTCCATTTTTCATGTGCATTGAACCAAAAATCTGGTGCTTAATTTTTTTTTTTTTAATAAAATTTCTCCTTTGAATGATTTATTGATATTAGATTTTGGCAAAAATAGGAAAATTTTAGCTCCTTAGAAAGTTTTGGCTTTGATCAAGTGCTGATGTGGATTTGATAGCAGTTTTTTTTATATTTTGATTCAATCTTTGATTTTTTGCTTAAATCCATTAGGTGATTTGGGACTATGTCAATTCCAATGGTCTACTCATAATGGATTATTTTATTTTTATAGATGAGAGATCTGATGAAAATCCTTATGATATTATTTATGAAAGTATGGTGAATCCACTGGTTTTGTTTGGGTTTTCAACTCAGTGTTTTTTGTGCTAAAACATAGTTGGTGGGTGCTCAAAGCTGCCTGATGGTTAGTCAACCACTTCTTGCCAAGTTGTCAACCAATGGGGCTGTGCCATTGAATTGGCCATGACGGCTTTCAACTGAAGCCACAAAGATTTTGGCATTGCCTGGAGGAAAACCTGTTGGTTTTAAAGTTAATGAGAATCACAACAGAAGAAAAGTCTCTTCTTGTCCCTCTGATTTGAGAAAAAGCAAAGTTGGATTGATTAACCAACAACATCGGGCCCCCTTGGCTATTTTCCCATCAAATGATCTGATCTGGCCATACAACATTGCCTGCCACATGACTGGTTGGATTTTATCACCTGACCAAGCTTGCTGGATAAAACATGATTCATTCTGTAATTCAATTACAAAATTGATAATATTTTTTAGTAGAGAATTTTGGTAGCTAAAAATAGTTTGATATCATTAGCTTTCAAATATTGGTAAAGAAATTTGTTCAAAAATATTAGTTGATTTTCAGCCCACAAGAAACCTAATTTCTTTTTAGTTTGTTTTTAGGGGATTTTTGAAAATTATCTTTTGAAATTATTATTGACTTTTCTGTGAATTAAAAATTAATTATATGAGTATATGATTTCTCTTTGACCCATTTCAACATTGCATTTGATTATGGTTTCCTTTTCTTTTATTGAATAATTGATTTCTTTCATCTTGATTAAGAATTAAAATTTATCACACCATATTGATTTCTCCAGAAAAAATTGGAATTCCATCCAATGTTGCATTTAACATAATTTGTCTTAGTCTTTTGTCATCTCCCAAAACATCTGGATTTTCTATGGTATTTAAGGTCTCTGAGCCATGCTGGATTAAATTTTGGAATTGAATGATTTGAGAATTCAATCATTTTAGAATTTTAGATTTAAGAGGAAACATTTCAGAAAATAATCATGAGTAAATCAAAAGAAAAACCAAAAATAAACCACCAAAATTAAGCACTTAATAGAATGATAAAAAACATAGAGGGTGGTAAGGAAAAAAAGACATCACCAAGGTCATTATCCAGAAGCAGAAGAGGTATCAAAGGTGAGAAATTTTTCTGGTGACTAGATCTCTTGCAATTAAAAAAAGAATGGAAGTGAAATCCAAGGAAATATTTAAATAGAATATTTGAATTTGCAGAGTGAAAAAGTTTGGAGTGAAGTGCATTAAGTAAAAGTAAAAGAACAAAGGAGAGAGTTTCTTTGGTAAAAAATGTTATAATTATGGCCAGCAATTAGCTTAGGCAAATGAGCAGTAATTAAAGCAAAATAAATACTGGAAACCTTGTGTCAATAATTGCTTGATGGACTCTCACAATGGGGCAACACGTTGGATGATATCATTGATGAATTCAATTGGATGATGAATGGATGGATGGAAAACAGCAGGGAGAAGAGCTCCTTCAGTACAAAAGATTGGCCTCTTGTGAGCCCATGATAAAACAAGCCAAAAGGCAAATTTTCCGCCCCAAAAGAGCTCTACAGGCTCTACAGGCCTTGTTACTTTTTTTGGGCTACATAAGCCCACATGGCATCAGTCCCTGAACCTTTACAACCAGCCCATTCTGGTCCATTCTGGTGTTTCCACCCTTACGGGGCTGAACCAGCCCCTGTGCTGTTCAATCCCTGGGCCAGTTGTCTGTTACAACAGGTCCTATTGCCTCACACACTGGCTGGTTGCCTCATGCAACCAGCCCCTGGCCATACAAATGGCCAGGTGGGACCCAGGACACACCTGGGTCCAGTCTCAGACTCACATGGGGGGGAGGTGTGTGACCAGCAGACATGCTGTCCCCCCCCTCTTTCTCTAAGATCCCTGGATGGGGCGGTCGATTCCCCCTACCAGGGGCCTTGGGGGTCAATACCCCCAGGGCTTTGTCAATGGAAGTGGGCTGGGGGGTGGTCAAATCCCCTCAGCCCCGTTGCTCCTCCCCCTTGGTAAAGGGGGGGGGGGGGGGGGGGGGGGGGAGAGCACCCCTGGTCTCTGCTTTGCTTCAATGGTGGAGGGGTGATCAGATCCCCCCCACCACTGGTCACTCTTCTTGAGGATGGCCTTGTCATCCTTTGGGAAAGGGGGTGATGAAATCCCCCCTGCCCTGACCAACCGCCTTGTTGCGGTTGGTTGCTGGCTAGTTCAACCCAGCCAGCCACCCCCTCCCCCTCACAATGGCAAGCAAGGGGAGGGGGAGGGAGCCGGGGCCGCTGGCCCTTGTTCCCGCGGCGGTGGCCGTTGTTTGCAACCAGCCGGGCCCGCGTGGTGTTGCACTGCGCAGGCTGTTTGGCCCCACGTGGTGTTGCACCGCGCAGGCTGTTTGGCCCCGCGTGGCATCGCACTGCGCAGGCTGTTTGGCCCCGCGTGAACAAACCAAGGGATAAAAGCAGCCCCAAGCGGGCCGCGGCATGGGCAGCAGCCCCAAGCAGGCCCTGGAATGGGAAGCAGCCCCAAGCGGGCCGCAGCATGGGTAGCAGTTGCGACACGAGCGGTGGCCCCAATGGGCCGCCCCAAGCCCAAAACATGAGACAAACACACTTTGGCGGGCCAGCCCGTCTGGCCAAGTATGTCCAAAATAAACCTTGGGCCCAATTATGCCCATACAAGCCCATCTGGCTGTATCTGCCCATATCCCCCACCGGGCCTGTTAGGGCTTGTGTACCAATGAGCCTGTTTCATGTGTTTTGAGGCCAGTTTCCCCAAATCAGTGACATCCACACAGGCCTGTATGGTCCATGTGAGTGTCCAATGGGCCGGAGAGGCCCATATGTGCATCCCATTTGGATTACACTTATACGTAGCACATGTAAGTGCATATGTATTTTAACACACCCCCTTAATCCAAAAGGGGTGACATCCACATATTAGTCACAAAGCCTTGATGCTTGTTCCTATCTAAAGCCTTAGTCAAGATATCCGCAATCATTGCTCCAGTGGGCATGTAACTCAACAAAATCTCCTTGCAGTTAACTGCATCATGAATATAGTTATAGTGAACATCAATATGTTTTGTTCTTGAATGAAACACTTGGTTTTGCACCAACGCAATGGCACTCTGGTTATCAGAATACAACAACGCAAACCCTTGTGGTTTATGTGTATCCTCTAAGACTTTTCTCAACCATTTTTCTTCCTGTGAAGCTGCTAAGTAAGCTCTATACTCAGCCTCTGTTCATGAAAGACTTATTGCCAACACCTTCTTGGACATCCATGACACCAGATTCTTACCTAAGAAGAATACAAAACCACTTGTTGATTCCCTAGTGTTACCATCTGCCCAACTTGCATTGGAATAACCAACCAAATAAAATTTTGCTGACTTTGTAAACAAAAGTCCCAGACTGTGCTTTCCTTTAAGATAACTCATAACTCTCTTAAATGCTGACCAATGCCTCATGCTTGGCTTCTCTAAGTGTTGCAACAAGACACCAATTGCAAAAGCAATATTGGGCCTTGTACACTGCCCCAAATAAATAAGCAATCCAATAGCTGACCTGTAGTCATTACCAGATTGAACAAACTCCAGATACTCCTCATCTGTAGACTTCTCTAAACAAATGTTTGAATTCATGGGAGTACCAAACTCCTTTGCATCCTCTAAGCCATATTGCTTAAGAAGAGCTGCCACGTAATGGCTCTGGTCTAACTTAATACCATTCTTGCTCTTACTGACTTTCATTCCTAGCACCTGTTGCGCCAGACCAAGATCTTTTATCTTGGATTCCTTTTTGAGTGTCTCCATGACTCTCTCTTTACCATTTCCAATAATGATAATTTCATCAACCCATACAAACAAAATTGCATCCTTTCTTACAAAAAGACAAGGGTTGTCCTCAGACGTCTTGAAAACAATCTGTATCAGTTTCTCACTCATGGTATTATACCACAATCTAGCTGCTTGCTTCAATCCATAAAGGGATCTACACAGCTTGAGGACATATTCCCCTTTATCTTCTGAAAGAAAACTTCTAACACATATTTTCTTCGTGGTTTCTGGTTTAGTCTCTACTAACCATTCACAAAAACCATCAGGGATTGACATATAAACAGTCTCCTCCTCTCCAAGTTTTGCATTCAAGTATGCTGTTACAAAATCAGCTTGTCTGATTTCTTCACCCAACTCCACTGCCAGAGCAATGATGTACCCAAAGTTGGACAGCCTTCCAGTTTGTGAGAAAGTTTCTTGGTAATCAATACCCTCTCTCTCCTTGAAGCCCTTTGCAATGCATCTAGCTTTGAATCTTTTCAAAAATCCATTTGTGTCAAACTTCTTGTTTAACACCAATCTAGACCCCACAATGGTCTTTCCTTTTGGAACAGAATCCCGCTTAACTACTTCAAAGACACTATTATTTTCTAGAGAATCAAATTCCTCAAAAATAGCACTCTTCCAGTTGGCTCTCTCATCAGAATTCATAGCTTGGCCAAAGCTATTTGGGTTAACCCTGTTACCCATTTCTGAACTCAACTCCAGGACTTCATTGAGCATACACTGTTCCTGAAATGTATCTTTCTCATATCCTGCAGCAGTATAATGGGACTTCCATTCCCCGTACATATCAACTGGTACTCTAACCCTACCACTCCTTCTTACTGGAGGTGGAGGCTCATCAGGTACAGAATTAACAGACTCCCCTGAAGCGGGCACTGAACCCTCTGGTGGCACGTCTGCCATCTCTTCATCTTCTGGAACCACATGTTCCTCAGCCTTTGCTGGTGGAATAGGTGCTAATTCTATTTCTTGCTGTGATCTATTCACAACAACATCTTCACTCCTTTTGAGTGGAAAGGTACTTTCATCAAATTTTACATCCCTACTACAGATAACCTTTCTTGTCCCTGGACAATAGATCCTATACAATTTACTGATTAAATCATAGCCTACAAGTGCCCCTGTTCTAGCTCTAGGGTCTAATTTTCCAACCACTCATTATGGTGGACACTATAATACATCAAGCAACCAATTGTTCTTAGGTGTGATTTTTTGGGGTACAACTTCCAAAACTGATAATGAGGACTCTTACCATTAACAATTACAATGTTATGCAACAGACTGACTGTACACATCAAATCAGCCCATAAGAACTTTGGTAGACCAGATTGAGAAATAATAGTTCTGACCTTGTCCAGTAAAGTCCTATTTGTTCTCTCAACTATTCCATTATTTTGTGGAGTACTTGCAGTAGTGACTATATGAATGATACCATAATCTTTCAATAACCTCTCAAACTCTTTACTCACAAATTCACCACCTCCATCAGTGATGACCCTCTTGATCTCCTTCATTAGACCATTCTTTTTTCAGACTTTGAAGATTACAGAAACCTCCTCTGTGGTCTGATCCTTAGATTGAATTGGTTTAACCCAAACATAATTAGTTGCAGTATCAACTAAATTGATGAAGTATCTTGCCCCACCAAGGAACTCTGGTGTGAATTGCCCTGCCAAATCAATGGAAAATTCCTCTCTAGGAACATCAGTGAAATCTCTACTCTTTGAGAACACATTTCTAGTCTTAGCCCCTAAGGTACAACTCTCACAGTTGCTTTCCTTTACCTTATGGCCACTTCTATTGTGAGCAACAGTGCTCAAAGCTGAGATTTTGAACAAGCTTGCACAAAAAATCTTGTTCCACACCTGTCCACTAAGAACAGTTCTCCCATTCATATCAATAACAAACTTATCTTCTTTAAGATAACAAATCTGGAAACCTTTTTTCCACAACACTTCAAGGGACACAAGGTTATAAGGCAACTCTGGTACATAGAACACTTTCTCAAAAGAAATTTTGAAACAAAAGTGATTTGCAAGAATAAATTTTCCAATTCCTTTAATCTGAATTGTTCTGCCTTTCTGACCAATATTTACAACTCCATCATAATCACTAAGGTTTTAAAATAAATTTGGTTCAAAGAACATGTGATCTTTACAGCCAGAATAAATCAAAACAAGAACATCCTCCTTCAATCCTCCTAATAGGAAAGAAGCTTTATCAGTAACTGATAAGTTCTCATCTTTGAGGTTTAGATTAGTCACTTTGTAATCAATCAAGTCCATTTCTTGATACTCATCAATTATGGCCTTCTTGTAGGGGCCTTCTTCCCCAACAACCATTTCCATTGGACCATCAAACGCCACCGTTGAAACGTTTTCAGTAGTGAGATTGACCTCCTTGTCATTCTCTGTGGACTTCTTCCCCTTCTTGACCTCCTTGCAATCCTTAGCATAATGCCCCTTATTCTGAAAATTATAGCATAAGACCTTGGAAAAATCCTTTTTTGCCTTCTTGCAAGATTTTCCAGTCTTTCCAACAAGGGATGTTCCAGAACCCCCCTTCATCTTGAACTGAAGATCATCCTTTTCAATCCTTTTCAGCAAATCCTCCTCCTCAGGAAGAGGATCCAATTGTGAAATAATTCTGACTAAAGAATCAAAATTCTTCACTCAAGATCCATTTTAAGTCCTGATGACTTAAAATTGGCTATGCTAGACCTAGCCTCTGCAACAAACTGCTTACAATTTGAATATTGTAACTTGAATAGTTTGTTGAAGGCTATACCCTTCTGGTGAACGGAATCACCAGAATATTTGGACTTAAGCAACTTCCAAAGGATGCTGCCCCTCCTTCTCTCATCTTCCCTAAGAGTATTGGCAACCCATGTCAAATGATTCTCATCAAGATGCCTAAGGATGAGATGATAAGACTTTTTCTCCACTTCTGAACTGATAAAAGTGTCATCTGAATCCATTATCTCCCCACAACAGATTTTGTACAGCTCACAATCCATAAGGACAGCCCAAGCATTATAATTCCGACTGTTCAGAACTATCTTGGTGGAGCTAACATCAGGGATATAGGACATCTTCTTGGAAAACTTGAGGTCTTTGAGGTTCTCCAGAGTAAGGTACAAGGGTCTAGATGGCTTGGAAGTAATGATGATGTTGGTACTGATAATGTGTTATAATTATGGCCAGCAATTAGCTTAGGCAAATTAGTAGTAATTAAAGCAAAAGAAATTCTGGAAACCTTGTGTCAATAATTTCTTGAGGGGCTCTCACAATGGGGCAACACGTTGGATGATATTGTTGATGAATTTGATTGGATGATGAATGGATGGATGGAAAACAGCAGGGAGAAGAGCTCCTTAAGTACAAAAGATTTGCCTCTTGTGAGCCCATGATACAACAAGCCAAAAGGCAAATTTTCTGCACCAAAAGAGCTCTACAGGCTCTACAGGCCTTGTTACTTGGTTTGGGCTACATCAGCCCACATGGCATCAGTCCCTGAACCTTTACAACCAGCCCATTCTAGTCCATTCTGGTTTTTCCACCCTTACGGGGCTGAACCAGCCCCTGTGGTGTTCAATCCCTGGGCTGGTTGTCTGTTAAAACCGGTCCTATTGCCTCACACACTGGCTGGTTGCCTCATGCAACCAGCCCCTGGCCATACAAAGGGTCAGGTGGGACCCAGGACACACCTGGGTCTGGTCTCAGACTCACATGGGGGGTGTGTGTGTGACCAGCGGACATGCTGTCCCCCCCCTCTTTCTCTCTGATCCCTGGAGGGGGAGGTCAATTCCCCCTACCAGGGGCCCTGGGGGTCAATACCCCCAGGGCGTTGTCAATGGAAGTGGGCTGGGGGGTGGTCAAATCCCCTCATCCCCATTGCTCCTCCCCCTTGGTAAAGGGGGGGGGAGAGCGCCCCTGGTCTCTGCTTTGCTTTGATGGTGGAGGGGTGATCAGATCCCCCCCACCGCCAGTTGCTCTCCTTGCCGCCGGCCTTGTCATCCTTTGGGCAAGGGGGTGATGAAATCCACCCTGCCCTGACCAACCGCCTTGTTGCGGTTAGTCACTGGCTGGTTCAACCCATCCAGCCACCCCCTCCCCTCGCAATGGTGAGCAAGGGGAGGGGGAGGGAGCCGGGGCTGCTGGCCCTTGCTCCCACGGCGGTGGCCGTCATTCGCGACCGGCCAGGCCCGGGCAGCATTGCACCGTGCAGGATCCCTTGGCTGCAGCAACAGCCCCGCCTGGGCTGTTGGGCCCTGCGTGGGCCAAACTGAGGGATACAAGCGGCCCCAAGCGGGCCGCGGCATGGGCAGCAGCCCCAAGCAGGCTGCAACACGGGGGGGCCCAATGGGCCGTCCCAAGCCCAAAAACTGAGACAAACACACTTTGGGGGGCCAGCCCATCTGGCCAAGTATGTCCAAAATAAACCTTGGGCCCAATTATGCCCATACAAGTTCATCTGGCTGTATCTGCCCATATCCCCCACCGGGCCTGTTAGGGCTTGTGTAACAATGAGCCTGTTTCATGCGTTTTGAGGCCAGTTTCCCCAAATCAGTGACATCCACACAGGCCCGTATGGTCCATGTGAGTGTCCAATGGGCTGGAGAGGCCCATATGTGCATCCCATTTGGATTACACTTATATGTAGCACACACGTAAGTGCATACGTATTTTAACAAAAAAATCAAAGATAATAAAAAAAGGACACTCTAAGAAAATTGAAAGGAATTTGATAAAATAATCCCACATCTTTGATAATTATTGAAAAAAAGGGAACAAGAAGTAGAAATAAAAGGTAAAAAATTCTAAAAGAAAGAAGATAGCAAGGAAAGAGGAATAAGAAATTGGGAAGAGTAACAAGAAAAATAAATTAGAAGAAAAAAAATGAATTGGAATAAGAAATTTGAAATGTAGTAAGTTACACCAAATATTACAAAATTCCTGGACTAGTGATAATTTCACTGTGAAGATATGCAGGTATTTTGGCTCAATGATCAATAAAAGAAAATTTATACATGCTCCAATTGAATTTTAAATTTCATTCCAACAAAAAAATATATCCATTTTAAGGATCCAAGGAAATTTTTCAGATATATTCTGAGAATAAGATGACTATTAAAACCAAGAAACCTGGCACCTCTGCTTTTTTTTTTTTTTTTTTTTTTTTTTTTTAAGAAAAAGGGGTTCTCAAATGCAAATCATTTGATTGTTTCATTCTTTTAATAATCCCTTGATTTTTTTTAATTTTATGAAATAAAAACAATAGATATTCTTTATTATTTCTTTTTTAAGCTCTAGTTTTCACAGGTTAGAAAGTGTCACAACTGCCCCTGGCTTGAAAGGGCTGATTGCATGGGCACTCCTGCTCACAGAACCCGGGATTGAGATGACAAGATTGATTGCAATGAATACAGGTAGAGTAATGACAAGGATAAGGAAGGAAAGAGATGAAAGGAATCCAGAATTAGGGCTCTTGTGGAAGACTGATGACTGAGTCCTATAAGATTAACACCAGAGGGATAGGTGAGATGAGTAAGGTAGGCTTGATGGCTTTCTTGTGCTGAGATGGAACCTATTGGAAGGGACTTACCAATAAGTAGTATACCAATTCCTTGAGGGGAATTAGTACAGGAAGGAAGGAGAGGCCAGTATATGTGAGAGCTGGAGGGAGTCCTTGAGGAGGGGCAACTGGTGCTGGACTGGGATGCCCATGGCATTAAATGTTGACCAATTGAACTTGAGGCATTGGCTTGACAGATTGATTAATGGGCCTGTCCAGATAATTATGGCATTTAATGAACTGGAAGTGTGGGTTGTCCAGCCAGGAGTATGTACTATGGATTTACAGCATGGGATATGTATTTAATTCTCATATCAATTAGATTGGAGGAGAGATGGGGGATGCACCCAGCCATAGAGAGAGAGGGAGAGCTTCGTAGAGTTGCCTAGGACCTGCAGGGTATTCAGGGAGATAATTGAGGAGGTGCAGCTGGTAGATCCAGGGGTAGAAGGATGATTGTACTGAGGATTGCAGATGGCTGAGGGTTCAGAATGGCTGAGGAGATTGAGTTCAGTAGTGGTTACAACAGCAATTCACTTAGAATCTTGGAGACTGAAATTTCTTTTGTAAATTTGAATCTGATGAACATTTGAAAAACTAGCAATGTGAATTTATATTATCAAATTCATTATATCAATAAAAATCATTATCAGTCAAACAACTTTTCCCATTTCATGTATGGTAAGTAATAGATTCATGGCTGGAGTGATTTCTCAGCCTATCTTTCTTCTAATTCTAAGTTAGTTAAATGAATTATCAATATATTGATCTTTTTGGATAAAATATTCTTGCAAGATGGTATTTCACCTTTCATGGTATAAAAACCTTCAGGGTAAACGTCTGAAAACTTTTGGAATAGATTTTTTGGTTAATCTTCCTCCCTCATCACTCTAATACTACCATGGATATATAATATATCCAGAAATAAAGACATTTTATTATTTTTAGTTGGACCATCTATAATAGGGTGTATCAGAGCTAAGCAAACCTGCCATTTTTTAATTGCGGGTTTCAAACCCGCCATTAAAAATCAAAACAACCCACTGATTTCACATCAGACATGTCAGAGTTACCTGAAAATAAGTGGGTTTTTTCAAATAAAGTATTCAAAGGCTTCCACCACCTGTCTGCGTCATCCACCCCTGGATTCCCACCTCCTTCTAACTCCAACCTCATTGAAAAAAAATTGATTAATCACTCTTCATCTCTTCATCACTATCCTCATCACTTCATCACTCTCATTAATTTATTGCTTTCATCACATCCAGCTAACTCTCATTGGATCACTATCCTGATAAGTTCATCACTCTCATCCATTTATTGCTTTCATCACATACAGCTAACTCTCATTGGATCACTATCCTTATCACTTCATTGCTCTCATCCGTTTATTGCTTTCACCACATCCTACATCTCATTGCTTTATCCCTCTTGTCACTTCATCACTCTCATATCTTCCTATTCTCTTTGCTTCATCACTCTCATCCTCTCATCACATCATCAATCTCACAACTTAAACACTCTCATAGCCCTTCATCCCTTCATCCCTCTTACTATTTTTAGATGGCCCGTCAGTGATCCTCCCCCCGCAAGTCCACTAAACCATCCAATGGACCAAAGAAAACACCCCCCAGGAACTCAACATCCAACAATCCTCCCCCATCACCTTCCAAAGGCTCAAGTCAGCTCAAGAGAGCTGATAACATCATGCTGGTAAACTGGCTCTAAATTCCATCCAACTACAATGCTTGCTTTTGATCCAACAATGAAACATGCGTTGGCCAACCTCCATCCTCTAAGGTCAATGGTTATCTCCTGATGGCCAATGAACTCAACAATAAAACAAAAGTTAGGCTGGATATTTCATCCAAACAGATTAGGGAGCAATTCAAGAACTATTGAACCAAGTACAAAAAAGACCAATCAATTTCAATCTCCACCGGCTTTGATATCACTGACTCCAATGAAGCAAAGGGAATCAAATTGGTGGTTGATAAGTTGGACTCCATTTGTCCTTTTTATGTTCAAATGGATGAAATCTTTGGAAAGAAGGCCAAAATCACCCCCCTAGCTGCTTTTGATGCCCAACCATCCAATTCAGTTGACGCTGAGGACTTGGCTGGGGATGCTCAGCCTGGCAATGATGATCCCAAAGAAACATATGAGTGGCCCCCATCCAATGCCAAGGAGGATATTCAAATGCAATCAGCTCCAATAATTTCTCCTTCCTTGTTGATTGAGGATTCAAACCCAAAATTGGAACCCTCCCCTCCTTCTTTGGATTGCTCTCTTCCTGGGGTGGAAGAACTGGAGAACTTGGCTGATGAGGAGGACGTCATTCCTGTATCACCATTTCCATCAACATCCGCTCAATTAAGGAACCAAGTTCTTTTCTCTTCTTTCCAGTTAATCCTGACTGATTTAGATTGAAAATAAACAGGCTCATACATTCCTGAATGGCCAAAAACTCAAGCCAATGGGGCCTCCAACATCCCCTTCAAATGAGTGAAATGATATTCCCACACAAACCTTCTCTGCAAAGGGAAAGCAAAAGGCCTCCAATTACATCAAAATCAACCCCAATAGAATTCAAAAGAGTGGAAAAACTTCAAATTTTTTGGGCTTTGAGGAGATCATGGACAAGCCACATTCAAGTAAGCCCATTGTATTCTCCTTGCTTTCAAAATCAAGCTCATTCTTATTCCCCTCTGGAAAACAGTGAAATCACAAATTGAATCTGAAAAACTTCAGTTTGAACAGGAGAAGTGGGATCGTCAACTGGATATTGATTTTCAAAAGAAGAAAGCTGAGAGTTTGGCTCATCAGCAAAAATGGGATGCTGAGTGGAATTTGAAACAGGCTGAGCTAGAATTTAAAAAAGAGGAAAAGGAGAAGGATCAACAGAAAGTGCAACTGCAAATGGAGAGGGAACAACTGGAAACAGAAAAAAAGGGTAATTGGTCAATGGCTGCAGCATACATTGGTAACAGCAGAAAATTAGATGAATTAAAGCAGATTACTCAAATGTTGGGCTTTTAAATATATTTTCTTTGATGAAAAACTTAAAAATAAAAAAAAACATTTTGGATTACAACAATTCTTAAGACTATGAGAGACTTTGTCTGCCTTAAGATTGATAAAAGCATACTCTTGAGGGGAAGATTGAATAGATGATTTCTTCACATAGCGTCCAAATAACTCAAAGGGGTCCATCACTTTTTTCCATCCAATTTCCCACATTTTTCCACCCCAATCTCTTGAAGGACCAACTGGGTTGACAATTTTTTTGAACGGTGAAGGAAAGTGGTGACAAAGTTGATTTCCTTCTTATCTTTATCTGAGATTTCATCCAAGGGAAAAAATTTGATTATTTCAACCAGGGCTTGGTGATCAGATCAATCAAGGACAATTAATTTCCCACAGTGGAAGAAATGGAAGGATTTGATTGTTTGTTTGGCTTGTTCAAACTCTTCCTGGGTGGTTTTTTGACTATTCTTTTTCTTTTTGGAAACAATAGAAGTTTACAGATCCAAAGGACGTGGTTTTTGACCAGAACAGACAAATTTTTCATTAATACCTTTCTCAGAAACTTCCAAAGACATTTCTGAATCCCAAGATTGAGGCCTCTTTTGGCAAGCAGCCCTACTCTTCCCACCTCTCTGTGTGTTTTTAAAGCCATCTCCTTCCATCTTGTTCCCTCCCAATTCTATACTTAGATTGGGGTGAGGAACAAGACAGGATTTGATTGTTTGTGTAACATTTTGAGGGGGGTGGGAGAATAATTGGACATTCACCAATAGCGGTTGAGGGATTGAAAAAAAAAACCAAAAAAAAAACAGTCAGTCAAATGGACATCATCAGTGAAACAAGATTGAATCAAAAAAAATGAAACCAACCTGGAATTGATCCCAAGTTCACCAGAAATGTCATCACCAAAAAATAAAAAAAAAAAAAAACTGTACCAAAAAAAAAAAAAAAAACATCACATCAGCACCCAAAAAAAAAAAGAAAAAAAAAACTTACTGGGGTGTGAGGGAATCGGGTAAGGCCTTTGGATTGGGTTTGGTTTGGGCTTTGGGTCAGGTTGGGTTTGGGCCTGGGGCCAGGTAGGCAGGGCCCAGGAACCAGGGAGGGGGGGGAGGTTGGTTGGCTGGGCAGGCATCAATGGGGGGGGCAGGGCCAACGCAAGGGGGAGGGGGGCGGGCTGCAGCAATGGCGCTGGAGGGCAAGCAGGGGGGCTGAGGTGGCGCCGGCGGGTGAGCAAGGAGGGGGGGGCAGAAGTGGGGCCGGCGGGCAAGGAGGAGGGGGCCAGCGGATTGAGAGGGGGGGCCAAGGTGGCTCCGGCGGATCAAGAGGGGGCGGCCAAGGTAGTGCCGGCGGCTGAGCAAGGAGGGGGGGCCATAGTGGGGCCAGAGGGCAAGGAGGCAGGGGCTGGCGGATCAAGAGGGGGGGCCAAGGTGGCACCGGCGGCTGAGCAAGAAGGGGGGGGCCAAAGTGGGGCCAGCGGGCAAGGAGGCAGGGGCCAGCGGATTGGGAGGGGGGGGGCCAAGGAGGCTGGGGGCCAAGGTGGGGCCAGCAGGCAAGCAATGAGGCGGGGGCAGAGTTGGGGCCGGTGAGCAAGGAGGGGGGAGAGGTGGTGGGGCCGGCAAGCAAGCAAGGAGGGGGGGGATGAAGGAGCAAGCAAGAGGGAGGAGTCAGCTAGGATGGAGGGAAGAGGAGGAGGAGGAGGAGGGGGGGGGGGGAGCTTACCTGAGGACCTGAAGGTGCCTGGAGGGGGATGGAACAATTGGTTAGCTTCTGGTGATGGGGAGGATGAGGAGAGCTTACCAGGGGTTCCAAAGGTGGTGGGTGAGGTGGAGGTGGTGGGTGAGGAGGAGGTGGTGGGTGAGGAGGAGGTGGTGGGTGAGGAGGAGAGTGGACTGGTGGTTTGGTGGGGTGAGGTGGGTGGTGTGGCGGGGTGAGGTGTTGGGTCATTTTTGTCTAAGAAAAAAAAAGAAAAAAAATGGAGTGAGTCAGCCTAGGATTCTTGGGAACCATGTATTGCTTTTGTAATAGAGAATTCAAAGCCAACCAAGTTGATTCTAAATTGGAGTCTGAGTTGAAGTCAAATACTAACAAAATTTCAGTCAGCTTTTTTGCATCTTCAACTTGCTGGCGGGAAGTTTGATTGGACATGTTGAGAAAGATGGTGATTTTATGTGGGGCAATGAGATGATGATGGGGTTTGTGTGAAGATGGAGATGTGAAGCAATAGAGATTTGAAGCAATGAAGATGTGAAGCAATAGAGATGTGAAGCAATGGAGATGTGAAGCAATAGAATTTGGAGCAATAGAGATGTGAAGCAATGGAGATGTGAATCAATAGAGATTTGAAGGGATGGAGATGTGAAGCAATGGAGATGAGATGTGTGTGATGTGATGCAGATGGGACCGGTATGGATTTGCTGATGTGGATGGGTGTTTTAGATGTGATGGATGGTGGATGGATGATGATGCATAAATGGTGGGTTTAATGGCGGGTTTGATTATTGAAACCCGCCATTTTGAAATACACCAGTTAGGGGGTATGTGTATTTCAGAAACCCGCCATTAAATATGGCGGGTTTGGTCAAAATAAATGGCGGGTTTGCTAACTCTGATATGCCCTAATATTGAGAAAAAAAGTAAAATTGATCAGGATTCAAATTTTTTTTATTAAAATCTTATTTAGAAGAATTTTAGTAAGATTGACTATACCTGATGGAGGGAAGAAGGATGTTTTTTGATTATTTAATTTTTCTGAATTTAAAAAAATATATATTGATGGGGAAATCTGATCTTATAGAAAACAGTTTCACCACATTTTGCATTTTCAACTTTTGGGAGGTTTTTGAACAAGAAAATGGGAATTCATTTTTATATATAATTCCTTAATATTTTCCGCAGGGTGATTACTAAATGCTTTCTTCAGGGACACACTGGCTAAATGATCCATATATAAAATTTAAGAAAATCATTTTAGAAGGCTTAGATCCAGGAAAAATATCTCAAGTGAAATAAAAAATAATTTTTGAAAAATGGAAATTTTTTCATGTCACTTGAGATATTTTTGGTGGATCTAAGCCTAAAGTTATTTTTTATCAAAAAAATGTTTGAAAATATGTTTATAAATGAAAAAAGCAAATTGAATCATCCTGAAATCAACCATTCAATTTTTGGTAAATTTTAACTCTGATAGGCCCTTTTATTAAAAATTCCTTTGTTATGAAGCCCACACCAGACAAGGTTTCAGGTTGCTTGCTAGCAAGCATCATGAAGGAAGATATATTTGAAGCTTTCTCCACTCTCTAGTTGATTCCATCTCCATTTTTGAATCAAAGATTTGGTGTACATTCACTTTGTAGTGGAGCTTGGTCAAAGCTTGACCTTAGCTTTCTGAAAGCTTGAACTGAGCTTGGTTTTAGGTTGGGCCTGAGCTGCTTGATGATGTTTGCTAGAAACTATTATCAAATTTTTTTCAGTGCCAGAGTTTTGAAAATACTTTGGTATTCCCAAAAAAGATTTTTTATCTAGTTTAATTTTAATTATAAATTTTGGCTGAGCTTTTATTTTGGTGATATTCATCAAATATTTTTCAATAAAAAAAGATAGAATGGCTATTATAATTTTTTATCTGTTCAAAGAATTGAAATATCAAAACAGAGATTTTCAATCAAATGAAGTTAATAAATTTGATTCAGTTTCATGAAGAGACTTAAATAAATAAATTTTTAGATCAAATATATCCTTTTTCTCTGGATTTGAATATATATATATATATATATATTTAAAAAAAAGAAATCTCATTGCTTTATGTGGCAACTTTTTACCATGATTCAGTTCCTTTTCTTCCTGAAATACTATATTTTTTGAGGATTTCTGGGAAGATAATCAACATATTCTTTGTAAAATTTACTTTCTTTCACAATTTTAAATATGATGGGGTTGTTTCTTTTGGGAACCTATGCAACTTTTTCACAAACCAAATTGGGCTGTGTGGCTGGGTTTGCAACCAAATTCATTTGTGAATGGCCTCTCCCAACCCATTTCAGTCATGGACAGCCACTCAAAACCCTTCAGTTGTGAAGGGCCCCCTTCAACCCCAAGTTGGGTTGTGAGCTTCCATTCAAAACCCATTTTTGGTGAGCAAAAAAAAATTAAAATAAAAGAAAATAAATTAAAAATAAATCAAATTAAAAAAAATTGAAAATTGAAGAAAAAAAAACAAAAAAAGAATAAAAATTGAAAAAAAAAATTAAATGGAAATTTGAGAAATTTCACCACTCTGGGGCCATGAATGCGCAGCCCATTTGAAAAAATGAAAATTTCATTGACCAGCCCTAAAGTAAAAACCACAAAAATTAAATAAACAATTAAAGATTCTATGGAACAGCCCTAAAGTTAAAATGCCTAAAAATACAAGTTTAACTTGACTAGCCCTGAATTAAAAACACCAAAAAAAACTTCTATAAAGTAAACCTTAATTGAAAGGCCCT
Organism: Puccinia polysora; assembly: GCA_025617555.3. Classification (NCBI taxonomy): domain Eukaryota; kingdom Fungi; phylum Basidiomycota; class Pucciniomycetes; order Pucciniales; family Pucciniaceae; genus Puccinia; species Puccinia polysora. The sequence continues at coordinate 29,234,917 of CM062618.1, forward strand.
AAAGTAAAAAGACAAAAAAAAAAAGTTCAACTTGCCATGCCCTAAGTTAAAAACACAAAAAAAAAGAAGCTTGTCTTGTGTTAAGCTGATTCCATCACAAGAAGTAAAAATACTACTTATGATGGGATCAGCCCAACAAAAGTTGAACTATTCAAAAAGCTCCTCATAATGATGTTAACTCAAAAAAATCAACATAATGATGTTCAAAATGTGATAACCCTTTATATTAATAGAATTACAAGATGAGAATCAGAACACAAACCCAAATAATGAAATTAAAATGATTTTTATAACTTAAAATACAACTTAAGCTGTTCTTTCAGATGATCAACCAAAAAATAAGCCTTTTTAGAATTCAAAGAAGCAGGTTTGGAAACAATGGGCAGGATTGGAATCAATTCTACCTTAAGTACAAGATAAAACCAGTGATTATTGTTGAAAAAGCAAATGAAGATAGGATCTGATTTTTCTTTTACACCCTTTTTCATAGGAGTATAAGTAAAACATGAATCCAATGAAATGAAACATATTGGTCTTCCATAAGTATCAGCTATTAATTGGCCCATGTAAAGCTTTGCAAGCCATTCTAAAGAGGGAATATTTTTATTGATTTCATTAAAATCAAGCCTTTTTTCTATCTTTTCAAAGTCTTTAATGCCACCAAGGATCTAAGAATAGAATTTCTTATTTTTCATCAATGTTTCAATCATTTACTTTTGTACTTTAAACCACCCATGGTTGTTGTACCCAAGTGATTTTGAACTGCCTCTGAATCTGCAATTCCCATCACCAACCAGATCTCAAACCTCCGCAAAAAGCTTATGTAAGTTCTCAGGTATTTGATTGAGGTATTTCAATTTTGGTTCCTAAGATCAAAAATAACTTAGTATTCATTGTTGGTTTTTATCATTTCAATGAAATGAATACTCACCAAAGATGCACATCTGGTTGAATTCTCCCCTTCTTCTTCTTCCTCATAAGATGAAGAAGATTCAAAATGAATGGAGCCTAATTCACTTTCAGACTCTTCCTCTGAACTATTAAATTCAGATTCTGAGCCTAAGGACTTCCAATATAATCATAATTTCCCATTATTCCATTAAACCATAAAAATGAACACTCAAAATAAAAGACTTACTATCTTTGGTATGTTTGGTTCCCATTTAACCCTTTTTCCCTCTTAGTTTCTCTTTCAACGTGTTCAAATTTTAAAATTTCACAACAAGTAGCTTTCAATTTTTTTTGACCGCAGCTGTACCATAATACTCCCATACTTTGCCCACAGAGTAATAAAACTTTTCCATCCTTAATTTTCATTACTGAAGTGAACTTTACAATTTTCTTGAATATTTTGAGACAAGTGCCAGGAGTAAAACTGTCTGGATGACTCAGGGAAACTATATTCCACAGTACAAATCAGAGCTTTTCACAGTCTGTCACAAAGAATTTGGGAAGCCTCTTGGGATCATAATCCAACTCATTTAATGCATTCAATTCCCAACTGTAGAAATCTTATGTTTCTTTTGCTATAAAAACCAAAGCCTTTGTATAATTTTCCTTGTTTGCTGTCATTCCTAAAACATGCAATAGAGGGATGCTGTACCTATTTGTTTTATAAGTACAATCCAACAATGCAATATGATGGAATTTTTGAAAAAGTTTTATAGACTCAGGATGAGCCAAGAACAGGGCCTCTATGTAACCCTCTCCACCAAATTTTGACCTGGAAACCCACTTTTTATCCTGGATAATTTCTAATAGAACATCCATAACACCTTTCCCATTCAGTTCTGCTTGCTTTAACTTCTGCTTAGTTTTATAGATTCTTCTATCATCAATGTATTCTCCACCATCAATCTTGCTCAATTTTTTTTTGAGTTGAATTTTATTGAGACTATCTTTCATGCCATCTTTAAGTTGATCCAAGGCTTTACCAGAGATTCTCCTCAGTTGAGGATTCACTGAGGTGTTTTCAGATGGTTTATGATTGTGTTGGCCATTTCTAATGAAGAGATCCCATGTGTGATCTGCTACTTTACAACTTGAGCAGATCATTAATTGACACCCAACCTTCATTGTGTGAGTTTGCCTTTGCCATTTGGTGAGGTATGGCCCTTCATACACCCCAAATTTTTCACATGCTAGATCCACATATTTATCCTTCTTTGAATTGAATGTTGTCCATGCGTACCATGCATGGCTGCCCATTTTTGAGAATAAATCTCAGATTCTTTCCTACTGGCAAAGGCTCTCACAGGAAGAGGGTCAAGTGGTTCTGGAACCTCATAGTTACACCCCACATGGTTACGTAAGGGTGCATCTGTCTGCGGTGTGTAACTGTAGCTGTAAGTTATGGATTACAAATCCACCCATGGGTGGATTTGCAACTGTAACTTTGGACAAGTCCCCAGGAACCCACAGCCAAACGTCCTCCTGATTTTTAACTGTAACCTTCAAGAATGGGTGGGAAAGGCAAAGGTTACAGCTAGTTACAAGGTCAAAACTTTGTAAATCTCTGTTAACTTTTTTTGCAGGGGTAGCGTGGGAGTGTAACTTCTGTTGTGGTGGTTATTTATAGACATGAAGGCAAGTAGGCTCAGCACTGGAAATTTGACCGGGAGTGACTTAGAAGTGGTTGGAAGTATGCAGCACAATAGGCTCAGAGAAGTGCATTGGCGGACTGTCTATTCTGCAGTACATGAGCTAAAGGCTTGGCATTGGTGCGGAACATGCTTTTTGCGGGCACAATGAAAAGAATTGGCCAGAGTTTTTGCCTTTTGTGGACATTGTGTGGTCAAGCATACCTTTCCCTCCGTGGATGTGGGTTTACTAATGCGCAAGAAAGTGATCAAAGCTAAGTAGTACAGATCAGGCCAATATGGGATATGCACTGAGGTTGAGGAACACTGTGGGGAAATGAACGCTAAAGTTGAGGATGTGGCATGCGGGTCATTGGGGATTTGTAGTTATTCCGCATGCAGGATTGGGATTGATCCACTAGGGAAGATTCACAAGGATCTGTTGCTATTTATGCATTGGCGCAACTCAACTTTTTGGGGGAATTGGCAACAGGATCATTGAATCTACTGAAAATCATTGGATTGGGTAAGGATTGGACTATTAGTAAGGAGGATCAGTGCAAACGCACAGAGGCGGTGGGAAAAGGAGTCTTTCATTAGCAGTTCAAATTCCTTTTTTGGAGTAGCTAAGGAGGGTCAGTGCCGAATGCACGGAGACAATAGGGGTCTTTCATTTGCGGCTTGCATTCTTTTGTTATTTGTTGTATATATAAGGAAGCTTTTCTTTTGTTTTATTGAGGTGGGATCACTATTATTGGGAGGTAGATTATCACATCAAAATTATTGGAGATTATCACGGAGAATTATGGCTTGATTCTTTTCTTCTGTTACTTTGGAATTTAATTACCAGCAAGAGTTCTTGAAGGTCATATTTAGGGAAATAGTTCAAGTGCAGAGCTTGTTGGGGAGTCCATCTTGTTTATTTACTATTATTTCATTGCAAGTTAGCTTTAGTGGTTTCCAACTTGGGTGCGGAAGAGGAGTTTGATTAGGAATTACAGAGTTAAAGGAGTGTGACTCAAGGGCTAGTGGGATTTTCAGAACTTGGAGAAGATTTTTGCGGAGAATTTACCAAAAACACAATCCCTTTCCACACCTTAGAACTTACACTTTATGGGTTACAGTGCTTGCCAAACACCCAAAATTGTGTAACTGTAACTCCATGTAACTTCAATTTGGCAGGCAGGGGGGAGTTACAGTTAAAAATACACCTGGAAGCCAAATGGCACCTTAGTATTGATCAAGCAAAATCCTTCTCAGTCAAATGGCCTATGAAATGTGACCCACCACCTTGAGTCAATTCCAGTTGTGAAGAAACATCTTTCTCCTTAATTGTAACCCTAGATGAGGATGCAATTGGGGCTTCCAATGTTTTCTTTTCCAACTCCCTACCCTAATCCCTAGATTCCACCAAATCCTAACAGAAATTTATTATTGAATTCAATTTTCAATTCAACAGCTCCAAAATTTTGCTCAATTTTAGGTTGAGGAAAATAAAACTATTTGACAAGCAAGTGATGTGTACAATTTTTGAAAAGAATTTGTTTTTCCAATAGGCAGAGTGTTTGATTCCCAAGATTCTTTTTGTGGTTCAATAATAGTCCCTCATAGTATTCCACATCCCCAAATTTGGGTTGATGGCACTCAAATGTGATCCAGGGGTGTCTAGGTACCCCAATTCCCCCCTCAAATAGCCCAGTTGGGGCTATTTTTCCCCAAATGGGCCCGGAAAACAGGTGCACCCCCCACTCACAAATTGTGCATCCCCAATTGCAACTCAAAAAGGCTTGCAAATCCCCAATTGCAACCCTTCTTGAGTCATAATTGGGGATTTGTGACCCACTGGGGGATGTGGAAGTTTTAAATGATTCTGGTTGCTGCTGGTTGAGTTGTGAATTTCTTTTCACAACACATATGGGTTGTTAACAGCAATCCAGGCCTGTTTGCAGCCCTGGGGTTGTGAATTTAACATTGCCCTATTTTTTCCTAAAGAATATTTGATTTTTAAGGAAAACATTATTGGTTATTATAGAATAAATATTCCAACCAGCTTGAATTAATTGATGTAATAAAATTGCATTTTGAAACAAAGTTTCAAAATTGGGATATTCCATAGTTATTATCAGATTCTGCAAACCTTCCATTAGAAAACTGCCATTTTATTTGGACCAAAACTGAAATTTTAATGGCATTTTTCCGAAATGCACATACCCCCTTACTTGTGTCTATCAAAATGGTTTATATCAAAAACAAAAAATTCTATTTATGCATGTTACCATCCTCCCAAACAAATCCAAATTCCATCCTTTAAATGAAAAACTTCTTATCATTGACCATTCATTCATCAATCATTTCTCTCCAGAAACTTAGAAATCATCATGAATGTTAGTTGATTTCATTAAACCCAAGACTCAACAAATATTTTCCAAGCCCCAAATCCAGAATCAAGTGCATTTAAAAGAATTTTTAAGTGAATTTATCATCACACATTGGCTCAATATTTCTAGCAAGCTCTGGATTTTTTCACCATGCATGCCATCCAGAAATTTGATGCAATCACTTCTGATCTTCATTAAAACCAATCTGTGCAAGCAATCTTTTCCTTGGATAATTCTCTTTATTTTCTTTATGGAAATTTTGGTCCAAATCAAAACTCAAATATCTTTCAAGCTTTATCTCATCAAGAAAATTTCATATTTGGATGCAGGTATCATATCAGAAAATCAACAAATTTTGAATTTCTCAAGAAAACAAGATATCAAATATTTTAAATGTTTTGAATTACACCTTTTATCTGTTTCTGAATGAGTAATTTGATGCACTCAGTTATTTTATATTTCTTTCCAAATTTATTTCAACCAAGTTTTTTTAAATATATGTATTCTGAATCCTGTCCAGCATACACACTTTAAGATTTATATCTCCCTCCCCCCCCCCCCCCCAAAGACACAAAAACAATTGCTATTGAGGAGGCCATGAAGAAAAACTGAGCTAGTGCTCATATTGGTCACCATTCTTTGCTATTCAAGATTTAAGTAGGAGCCTTGGGATGGAAAAACCAGCAAATTGAAAATGATAAACCCAATTAGGAAAAAAAGTTTTCTTTCATCCATCCTACTATAGCAACTGATTCACAATCAAAAAATTAAAAGTAAATGCAAAAAAATCAAAAATACAATACTTCTCTCTCTCCCTTTGCAGATACACATGAAGATCAACATGGTTTTTCATATCCAAACCTAAAAATTAGTGTGTTTTTAAGGATACCAATTTCCAGGTGATGAATAATTTTTCAATGAAGATAAAGAAGTCTCAAGGACAGGGCTATGAGTATGTGAGTGTGTACCTCAGCCTGTATTCCCACCTGGAAAAATGTATGCAAATTGTTATCAAGAAGAAAATAAGTCAAAAAAATTTTGTTGGATCTGCAATAGATTCTAAGCAAGGGGGCAGATTCAAATTTTTGCATTGAAAAAAAAATCAATATTCATTTCTGTGATGCACAATACTTGATTTAATTCATTTTTTTTTTGGTTATTGATCATTTTTTTTATTACAAGCTTTAGGGGATGGAGGATAATTGTGGAGCAATTGGATTATATTCCAGAAACAAGGGAACTTCTATGAAATTAGAATGGATTGTTAGAATCTGACTTCATGGTGTTATAGCTTGATCATAGGTGCAAAGCGATAATCAGTTTTAAATTTAGAAGAGAGGATAAAAAATTCTCCCAATCATTATGTATTTTGGCCTGCATTTAATCTGAAAGCAAGACAAATAGCAAAGGATGGCTATGCTCAATGGGACTTTGTCTAGTCTATTAATTTTTTGAACCATTCCTTTTTTTAGTTTTTTTGTGTAAAAAGTGTGGGCTAATTCCAAAAAATTGCAAGCGTGTCAGTTCAGGAAAATGGCAAAGTAATTTTTTTTATTTGAGGTTTTTGAGTTTTTTTCTGCAAATTGAATGTCTTGGTAGAGTTGCAGGAGGGAAATACTTCAATATGGGAGCTCATTAAAGTGTTTTTTGCCACATCCTCTAGCCTCTTGATTGAGTCAAATTAGCATATTTGTTTCTTCAATCTCACTCCTTTTTGGAATATTTGGTGAACTAATTCAATATATCAAAAGAGGATAATCCAATCAGAGTCCCAATCCCAACTGTGAAATTTTATCCTTTCAATTCACAAGAAGTTTTTTTACTTTCTAATTCAGAATCATGCTCACATCAAGAGATATATTCTCACATATGTGTGTCTATAGACCCAATAGAAAAGAAGAATAAGAAAAACTATCATCATCAAGAAACAAACATCTAATCTTTGAAAAAACTTCTTTGGTAAGGGTGGTAGCAGTTTGATACCTGTCAGCATGAGACTCATCATACCCATAATTGCATGGAACTGAGGACCAAGATTGCAAGGTGAAAATTAAGAGAATGATCTTAAGGGGGAGAGGGGATTTGTCAGCTTCTGGATACCAAGAACCTTTCTGTAATTTAGCTACCAGGAGTGATGAAGCAAAAAGAATGATTACATTCTTTAGATTAATAGATAACAATACCAAAAAGTATTTAAATAATTGGTGATGGTGCAAGGTAAAGTGGTTTGGCTTAATTCTTCTGTTTAAATATAACAAAAAGGCTCAGAGGGGCCACAGTTTATAGAGACTGCGGGTCTTTAACACCTCTACTTCAAGTGATTAATTTATAATCTGATTCCCTGGGACAGTGTAACCTTAAAAATAATGATAAGGAAGTATTATTGAGAAATAATTTGGTATAGCTGGTCTATTGTAGAAAACAAGCCAAATTGGTGAGGAAACAACTTACTTTTCAAGTAATTACTTTCTGTGTACCTTCAGTAACTCACTCTTCAAAGGTTTTGAATCTAAGAGGGGTGCTTAAAGACTTTTATCAGTGTAAATGGGTAAAGATGCAGAGTTTGGTCAAAATATACTATCAGACTATGAAAATATATCACTTAATTATCTCTTATGAGTACTTGAATCACTGTTTTAATGGTGTCTGGGGTTATACCTGATGGATTCTGGGTGGAGATAGGACCAAAAGGGTATTGTTTATATAACTTTTTGGGGTTGAGAGGGCCTTCTCAGGGCACACAGAGAGGGGGTAACCCATTTTCTGAGGCTAGAAAGGTAGCTGTGGTTTGATCAGCATGTGTTCTTGCTGCTGTGACATTTTTGATCCCAGATCTGGAGGATCAGTGCATGATTTCTGGATTTAGATCTGTCTCTGTGATTATTTGGCAATTTGATGTTTCTGCATGCAATATTTGATTATACTAATTATATTTGATTTAAATGATCCAAATTTAGTGTTTAATGATTTTCTAGCTTCTTTTGATCATTTTAGTATTTTTTTCAATTATAGGATAATGATATGTTTTGTGGTCATCAAAGATTAAGATCTGTTACTTTTGTGGTAGAGTTAATTATCTCATATTTATTTTTAACTGCTTAAACTTTGGTTTTTCTGCACTTTTATTCTAGTTAATATAGTTTTGGATCATCTGCTATGCATTTATTAGGTTATTGAATATGAATAGTTGATCCAAATAGGTTTTAGCAGTTAAGTGTGGTACCTGTCTTCTATTTTTGTGTAGCAGATCCTGGATGCGCTGATCAGTCCTGCTGTATGTGGGGCTGGTGTGCATGTGGACTTGAAGATGTAATTTGCATGTGGGGCTGAACTTTTTAGGCATGCAGAGCTGATTTTTCATGCATGCAGCTTTGATCAAAAGCCCACAGGCTGCATGCAGGAGTGTGGGAGAGACTATGAATGCATGAAGGAATTTTGACAAAAATCCCTTTTTGCTCAGATATCTTGAAATACACATAACTTGTCAATTCTGACTGAATTTTAGGCGTGAAACCAATACATGAGAATGTGTGAGAGATATTCAGATGGCCAAAAAGTGCAAAGTTAGGCTCAAAGTAGGATGAGTTTAGGGAGTGGATTGGATTGTAGGAAGATGAGTCCCAAGAAGCCACTATTTTTTCTGGTAACTTTGACACACCTAATGTGAAATAAGTGGTTTTTTTTTTATATTTTCAATTGTGGGTTCAAAATTGGGGTATTTCACTGAAACCCACCATCAAAAAAATGGCAGGTTTGCTAAACCTGATACACCCTATTGCAAATATTTCTGAATTTTTGATTGAAACCAAAATCTTTTCCGTGTCAGGTCAAGCTTTTTCTGTTTGTCCTTAGAATGGATTTTCTGACTTTTTTACAAATCTGGGACTGTTTCTCACAAATCTGGGTTCAATCTTACATTTCTAAATAATTCCGCAGGATCAGGATATATCAATTCCTTCAAAATTGAAGAATTCACATTCTTTCTATTCAACCCCCCTCCGACATTTGGACCCCTACCTCCCCAGGCCACCAAGCTTGCCCGGGTGTCGTCTGATAGTGTGGTTTTGGGTACCGCACAGGTCCCCATTCCATGTTTTCATTTAAACCACATCACAATCCCAATTCAAAAAGAATCATTTGAAACAGTTCCCAACTTTGGAGCCAATACCCTAGTACTTCATAGCTATATGGTGGGACTGCGGCGAGGCACTTGGGAATAAGTACATACATGTACCGGTTAGGTCATGACAACCCTGACTCAGAGGCAAGATTGCCGAACTTCAACCTGGTCGCATCTCGTCCCCACAGGCCCGATCAGCTCCCGGGTCTGCATACGCGCGCGCAACTGCATCGCTCGGCAGCTTCCTGCATGCCTCTTTGCATCTTCATAGCCCTGCAACTGGTTCGAAGATCATCTGCTCTGTGAGTCGTGGCACCTATGTGGTGGCCACTTGAAGCATAAGGTGATGATGATGGGGGATGGGTGATGTGCTGGGATTGTTGGGCCGCAGATCATCACATCCCGATTAATGGACACCGGGGGCCGCTTGAGCACAACAGCGATCAGTCTTCCCTGACTTTTGATGGCATTCCAGAAGCTGTCTCCGCAAAGAGTTGCTGGACCCATCCAATTAGGGCCCCAATGTTTGTTTGTCAAGCAGATGCACATCTCGTTTGAAGAGGCCTACCGTTCCCTTTGAGTTTTGAAATCTGGCTTCCAAATCGCCCTGTGCAAAGACCCAATCGTCTGCTCAGGCAGGTAAGATTCATCCCGGGACTATAAGTAGGCAGCTTTCGGCCTGTCGGCAATTTCTACCTCCCTATCAACCGATCTTGTGTGATTCCCCCTTGCTTAGCCTGATCTAGCCAGTGCACCAGTGTCACCCCGGATCCTGCCAGGTAGATCACGCTGCTATTAAGCCAACCCACACCGAACAATTCATTTTTAATACATCTGGCAACTGAGGTTTCGCTATCATAGTTTGACCCTCTTGAATTTCTACAAACCAAAATGTCCAACCAATCTCGCACTTCTCTATCCAAGTGTTTCTCTGTCATTCACGTTCTCGTCGGCCTGGCTCTCATTCCGGCCTGCCTCGTTGCTCAATACCCTTCCGGCCTCACTTGCTATAACAAGAGGTTTATTGGCCTCAACGCCGATCATTGTAACAGGTCCGATCTGGTCGCTGTCCTCTCATGCGACACACTCTGTTCACCTATGATCGCCGCTTTCTTCATAGGGCCCTGCGCACTATTGTCTACGACTCTACGGGACGACTGGATGATCGCTCGCGTGGAGTGTTTGTTTGGTATAAAACTTGTGTCGTCAGTGTCTATGAATCATGATATTCCTCTCCCAGGAGTATGCGAATCGTCTGAGGCTTACGCTACTGCCTGTCTGACAGATTAATGTTCAAAAACCTCAATGGTCCCAACCGTATGTGCACTGTCCATTCAACTAACCATTAACTGCTGCCGTCCGTCCAGAGATGTGTGCTTACTGAGACCTCCTGACCCAGAAACCGACAGTGGATTGAGTCCAGAGCTCAAGCCATAGCCCAAACTTGCCGTTCTTCGGTGAGTACCACAGTACATTCACCGAGCTTCCCATGGGTATGTTGTACTCAATAATGAGTTTCTTCTTGTAGGGTGGGACCCGCACGTACCCCGAAGGTGTCACGCTCCGGATTTATCGTTCCACTTCCACCAACGTTTACTCCGTGAATCAGCCGATGTGCAAGCCCCGACGCTGCAATTATCAGCCAGACGATTGCTGGACGTAAGTCAACCGGATTTTTCTACAAAGGTTTTTTCATTGAAGAGGATAATTAACATTGACATGAGGCTCTTGATCTGATTGGTATTCGAAGCGCTCTCAAGCAACTTCCGGTGGATCACAAGGGCACCTTTATCGTTCAAGATGCGGCTTTATCCCTCTCAAGGGCCACTCACAGAAACTGCACGGTTGAGTATTCTCCTGATGTATTCCAACATTCAAGCGCTGATGTGTTTGTCGCTCTCTACCAGGTGACTATGAGAACCACAGATTCCTCGGGTTTCCGCACGTAAGCCATTTTAAATTATTGTTCTTCCCGATGGCAATCTTTCTGAGATCTCAAGGTTGGTACTCTCCACCTCCTGTAGCTCTCACCCTGAAATCAATCCTTCTTTCAAAAGAATGGTGCACGAATGTGGCTCTCACGTGAGTTGTTATTTATATTTAACGACGTAATCCTTGATTCTAAGGAAAGGTGCTTCTGAATGTTCCTACCAGCCCGGTAGAATTTACATAAGTGGTGGAACCGCTGGCAACAACGGCGATGTGGTAATTTCGACCCGGGGCCCGTCCTGCTGAACAGTATGCAGTAGGCATTTTTCTACTCAGCACGGCCTTTGTTCGAGGGGAAGAAGCAAAGCGTAATGAACTGGATGAAAAACAGAACTCCTGAAAGGTTCTATTCGTAATAATCATAATAAGAGGTAAAATGATATTAATCCTAGCAATCATGCATGAATACTACCCTCACAGCTTATTAGGTCTATGTATGTTTTAAATGGGATGGGTGGGCGGTTTTTTTGCACCTTGTGAAACTTAAATAATACATTTATTACAAACATCCTTGCTACCGGGTCCATTCACGTTGCAAAACTTGATCCTGTCTGCCATCCTAAAATTGACCTTCAGGAGATTTTGGATTCAGCCTGATTCCAATTGTTAGCATGGTACAAGTATTGATCTCAGAAAATCTCTAGCTCCACCGCTATAGTAAGATGTCTGGATGACGGAGACATGATGGTGAGGACCAGAGATAACGGAACTCAATTAGAAGTCGCAAAATGAAGAAGCAGAGGAGTGTGCCTTTTGCCTAGGAATAGCGAGAGGTGATAGTGAGCACCAGAGATGACGGGGTTCAAAGAGCGGTTCCGAGATGAGTAAGACGAGCAGTACCTAAGAGTGATATGCGAAAAGCGAAGGAGTTCAAAGAAGGAACGAGGAAAGAAAAGAAACATACAACGGGGTCTAAATTTACGAGCGTAGCTATTTCAAGTTGGGACCTATCTAGGCTTACACAGATAAAGATCGTACTTCTTCCTTCCGACGGCCTCCTGCTTCCAACAAAGCTTGGTACCCAAAATTAAACTGAGTCAACAATGCTGCTTCCGCAGCCCATGTAGGAAAGTCTTGTTTATCAACAACGGGGCTTGGGGCTTATTTTGAAACAATTCCCACGCCCCATGCCGTTACCTCTGTTGTTGTGCTAATTTTCTTCCTTAATCCTTGCTGAAACTTCCCTGTCATCACAAGAATCACCAAAAGCAAGTCTCTCACATCAGCTCCTGTCCTACCCTATCTTCACCTTTTGCGGGGTCTTCATTGTCACCCTGGAACAAGGGTTGGTCCATCCACCACAATTTGTCACTGCGCTGCACTCTGTCCAGGAACTTACCAGTTCCTTTACAGATCTTGTGCCCATTTTTTCTGGTCATCTTGATCTGCTAGTTAAGAGCATCTACCCAATCCAATATCACCAACAAGAGGGAAAGTGGGACAAAACCTCAAGCCCAATTGGTTCCTGTGGGAATGAACAAAATTCTTGGGAACCATTGCATGTCATAAACTTGAACCATGCCAGGAATGTCAGCATACTAGATGCCAGACCCCTTGAAATTCATGAGCTACTAGATTTGATGAGGTTAAAATATATATACTATTCAAGTTAATGCAGAAATGATGCACAGATATATGGATAGAGCAAATGCAAGGAGATGGATTAGCGTAATAAAAGTTTAATTAATTAATTTATTAATTGGTTAATTTTTAATTAATTAGGGCATATCAAAGTTAGCAACACAGCCATTAGAAACCCACCATTTTTAATGGCGGGTTTCTGAAATACGCATACCCCCTAACTGGTGTATTTCAAAATTGCGGGGTTCAAACATCAAACCTGCCATTTATCATCCATCCACCATCCATTGCATGAAAAACACCCATCCACACCTCCACCTCAGCAAATCCATACCAATCCCATCTCCATTGCATCACACACATCTCATCTCCACTGCTTCACATCTCCATCACTTCTCATCTCCATCACATCACACACATCCTTGCATGCAAAACACCCATCCACATCTCCACCTCAGAAAATCCATACATTCCCATCTCCATTTCATCACACACATATCATCTCCATCACTTCACATATCTATTGCTTCACATCTCCATTGCTTCACACAAATCCCATCACCATCTTTTTCAACATGTCCAATCAAACTTCCTGGAAGCAAGTTGAAAAAGCAATAAAGCTGACTGAACTTTTCTTATTATTTGGCTCTGATTCAGACTCTGATTCAGACTCCAATTTGGAATTAACTTGGTTAGATTTGAATTCTATATTGGAAAAGCAATACATAGTTCCACAAAGACACACTCTCCACAACCCTATGTATAAAAGGCAAAAGCTTCATCTACTCCCCAACTTAAGCTTCCAGAAACTTTTCCAAACTTTATTGCCTTTATTCATGAAACTTCTGGAGATGATTGAAGACCACCACATCTTCCAGAACAATTATCAGAGCCCTCAGCACAATCCAGCTATCCAACTGGCTGTTGCTCTTTGTAGATTGGGATCCAATGAAGATGAAGCAGCAATTCATTGATTAAAAAATCTATTCTCAGTTGGTTATGGAACCATTGACTCATATACAAAAAGAGTCATGATTGCTATCCTATCTTTCCATCTCTCAGTCATTTGTTGGCCAAACCAAAGAAGAAAGCAAGGAGATATCTCAAGTAATGGAGACCAAAGGCTTTCCCGGTTGCATTGGTTTTGTTGATGGAACCACTATCCCCTTGATTCAAAAACCCAAGTTAGATGGAAACCACTATTTTGATTGGAAAAAAAGGCAAAAAAATCATTTCTTTTCCAAAGCCTTTGATAAAAACTTTGATAACACACTGACAAAATATTTTATATTGGTTTGTATAGATACTCTGTGTCACTACAACTTGTTTATGATAACAACAAGAAGTTCATATCCCTCCATGCTGGCCTTCCAGGTTCTTGTCATGATTCATATGTTTTCAATTGGGTGTGGATTTCCCAACTACCAGATAACTACTTTTAGCAAGATCAATAACTTTTGGCTGATTTAGCTTATTCTTGTGGGAAATATGTGGTTCCAGCATACTGCAATGTTTCATCCAATTATCAAGCCAAAACTGACTTCAACTATAATCTTGCCCAATCATGAGTTCAGATTGAGCATGCCATTGGAGTCCTGAAAGGAAGATGGGCCAGCTTAAGGGAAATGCAAAACCAGCTTCAAACCCCCAAAGAAATGAAGTTCCTCATCAACTGGATTATCACTTGTGTAATCCTTCACAACCTTCTGGCCAACATCAAAGATGAATGGGAGGAAATATCTAAAGAAGATATTCCAAATCCTCCTCAAGTCATTCCAGTCTCATCTGGTCACTCATCTTCTGCCATCAGAGAGCAGATTCTACCCCTCACACTTTCTCGATTCGATGAGTAGCCTTTGGTTTTTAAATAGGTAAAAAATCACAGTTTTTTTTTTTGGTTTTGGTTGTTCAACCAAGAATCCTAGGCTGACTCTGTTTTTTTTTTTTTTTTTTTTTTTTTTTTTTTTTTTTTTTTTTGGTGGACTTAGAAAAAATAAAACCAAAATATACAAACCACCCACACACCTCCCCTCATCCTCCTCATCCTCTGCTTCCACCTTACCAATCACCTCCTCTCCTCCTTTGGTTGGAACCCCAGGTAAGCTCCCCCCCCTCCTCCTCATCCTCCTTTTCCCTCCCTCTCACCCACTCTTTCTGACTTCTCCACCTCACCCACCACCCATTCCTTCCTCCACCTCACCCATCAACTCCCCTCCTCCCTTGGTTGGTACCCCAGGCAAGCTGCCCCCCTCCTACTCATCCTCCTTTTCCCTCCCTCTCTTGCTGACTTAGCCCCTCCCTCCTCTTGGTCCCCCCCCTTGCTTCCCTTGCTTGCTCCCTGCCCCCCCTCTTTCTTGCTGTTGGCCCCCCCATCTTGCTTGGTCAATGCCCCCCTCTCCCTCCTGCCCGGTCAACTGAGCCAACCCTCCACTCCCTCTTTCCTGGCCAACCAAGCACCCCCCCCCCCCCAGCAAACGCCCAGCCAACCAAGAAACCAAGCCCCCCCACATCTTGCCCAGAAAACCAAAAACCACCCGGCCAACTCAGCAACCAAGCCACCCCCACCACCAGCCCGGCTGACCAAGCCTCCCCCAACTCCTGCCTGGCCAAAAAAGCCACCCCACCGCCCCCCCTC
This sequence comes from Puccinia polysora, assembly GCA_025617555.3. NCBI lineage: Eukaryota > Fungi > Basidiomycota > Pucciniomycetes > Pucciniales > Pucciniaceae > Puccinia > Puccinia polysora. The sequence continues at coordinate 29,250,199 of CM062618.1, forward strand.
TCCCTCCAGCCCAGCCAACCAAGCCCCCCCACCTCCAGTATAGTGTTTTTTGTTGATCATCTACCTTGATTATATCATAATAATCATTTTTTTTTCTCTTTTTTTTTTTTGGATGCCACACAATGCAAACACCTTTTGACCCCTTTTTCTTTCAACTCCTGCCCCCTTTCTGGACCACCAATGCTTCTTCCACCCCACTCAAAATGTTATACAACTGGATCTTTTCCTTCTTGATCCTCACCCCAAGCGTAGAAGGTGCATTGGAGGGATGAAGATGGAAGGAGATGGATTGAAAAACATAAGGAGAGGTGGCAAGCAGAGAGCTCAAAAACTTATATCAAAGCAAATATTGTACAAGCCAAGCAATCAAGTAATTTCCATTATTTCATCAACAGTTCTACTTCTACCAAGACAAGCCATGGCTAGCAATAACCTATATTTTTTTTCCATTGCTAGCCTTTCCCTCTCCTTTTGGAGTTGGTCTTCCTCTCAACCCTTCTCCTTTTCCTCTTTGTGAAACTCCAGCTCAGCCTGTTGCATTTTCCACTCAGCATCCAACTTTTGTTGATGAGCCAAACTCTCAGCTTTCTGCTTTTGAAAATTCATATCCAGTTGACAATACCACTTCTCCTTTTCAAATCTAAGTTTTTCAGATTAAATTTGTGATTTCACTGTTTTTGGGAGGGGAAGAGGAATGAGCTTTATCTTTAAAGCAAGGAGAATGAATCAATTCACTTACTTGAATCTTGATTCTCCATGATATCCTCAAAGCCAGAAAAACCTTGAAGTGTTTCTCCTCTTTTGATGGCTATTTTGGTTGATTTTGATGAAATGGGATGCATTTTGCTTTCCCTTTGCAGAGGAGTTTTGTGTGGGAACTTCATTGCTCTCATTTGAAGGGGATGTGGGAGGCCCCATTGGATTGAGTATTTGGTCATTCAGGAACAGATGAGCCTGTTTTTTTACAATCTAAATCAGTCAGGATTAACCACCAGAATAGAAAAGAACTTGGTCCCTTACTTGAGAAGATGTTGATGGCAGTGGCAATACAGGAATAACTTGCTCCTAATTGGCCAAGTTGTTAAGTTCTTCCACCCCAGGAAGAGAGCAATCCAAAGAAGGAAGTGAGGGTTCCAAGGAAGGGTTTGAATCATTGATCAATGCTGATGTAGACATGATTGGAGCTGGTTCTGTTGGAATATACTCCTCCACATCAGATTGGGGCAAATCATAGTTTTCATTGGGATCATCATTGCAAGGCTGAGCATTCACATCCAGGTCCTCAGCATCAACTGAATCTGATTGTTGGGCATCCAAAGCAGCTAAAGGGGTTATATTGGCTTTCTTTCCAAAGATTTCATCCATTTGAAAATAAAACTGACAAATGGAGTCCAACTTATCAACCACCAAGTTGATTACCTTTGCTTTATTGAAGTCGGTGATACCAAAGCCAGTGGATATTGACATTGAGTGGGCTTTTTTGCACTTGGTTCAATAGTTCTTGAATTTCTCCCACATCTGTTTGGATGAAAGATCCAGCCTAACTTTGGTTTTATTCTTCAGTTCATTGGCCATCAGGAGATAACCGTTAACCTTAGAGGAGGGAGGTTGGCCAACTTGTGTTTCATTGTTGGATCTAAAGCAAGCATTGTAGTTGGTTGTAATTTTGAGCCAGTTTACTAGGATAATGTGATCAGCTCTCTTGAGCTGAATGGAGCATTTGGAAGCTGATGGAGGAGGATTTTTGGATGTTGAGTTCCTGGGGGATGTTTGCTTTGGTCCATTGGATTGTTTAGTGGAATTGCAGGGGCAGGATCACTGAGAGGCAATTTAAAAAGAGTAAGGGATGAAGCAATGAAGTAATGAGAGGATGGATGTGATGAAAGAAATAATGTGTGAGAAAGTAATGAGAGTGATGAAGAAATGAGATTGATGAAGCAATGAGAGTGATGAAGTGATGAGAGTGGTGAAGCAATGAGAGTGTGGGGTGATGAGGATAGCAATGAAGAGATGAGGAGTGGTGAATCAAATTTTTGGATGAGGTTGGACTTGGAATTTTTCCAATGAGGTTGGAGGTTGAAACCAGGGGTGATGATGTGGAATGATGGGTTGGGACAGTGAAAGCCTTTAGATACTTTATTTGAAAAAACCCATTTATTTTCAGGTAAATTTGACACGTCTGATCTGAAATAAGTGGGTTGTTTTGATTTTTATTGGCGGGTTTGAAATGGCAGATTTGGGTTGAAACCCACCATTAAAAAATGGCGGGTTTGCCTAACTTTGATATGCACTATTATAAAGAGGAGCTGAAGTTAAACTGGCAATCTTAAACACCTCTCTTCAGGGGATTAAACTTATAACCTGTGCTCCTGGGACCTTGGAACCTTTGGATAAATAATTATTATACAGAAAATACATGGTATGATGATGCTTGGGTAGCAAAAAAGACAAGGAAGAGAGGAATAAATTACTTGGTTAATGGTTAAAACCAGGGTATCTGCAATAATCAAACAAAGGTGAGTTGGGAGCCTATTGGGACTCTTTGAGGACTTACCACAGTGAAAAATCTGAGTGGTAAGAGTTGGACTAGTCAAATAGAGTTCAGAATAAAGCAATTTAATCACTTCATCATCCTTATAAGTATTTTATTTCTGTATTTCATGGTATCTGCATGAACATAATGATGAGTTTGGGGTAAATACAGCCTAAATCCAGGCAGTATATATCCCGTTTCAGTTTATTAGGGATCCCCTTGATGTTTATCAGGGTAATTAGAGGGTTATCAGCCATGAAATGGGGTCAGTAGGGCATAAATTCATGTTCTAAAGGATGATCTTGGTTGTGTAGTCCCAATGGCCATGCCAAATTTCAAAAAATCTGTTATTTATTGAATTAGTTGCATGATAGTGGCAGGGGAAATGAGCTTGTGTTGTGTTTATGCATCTGGTTGCTAGATGTATTTGTATTTATTTTATGCTTTAAAATATTTTTAATTAATGAAATATTGTTTTCTGGAAATTTTTCTACTATGCAGCTTTTGCAGGTGTCACTTGTTCAGGCTTGAAGGTCTGTTAAAGTGGTCTTTGGCCAGTTTTGTGATTTTGGTCAAATAAGTCAAATAATATTTTTTGGTGATTTACGTAAGTCTTTTCTGTTTTTTTTTTTTTGACTTATCTGATGTTCTTATGAAATACTTGATTTATTAAAATGCATATTACATATTTTTTTCTTCCCAATTCCCATTATATCATGCTTGTTGGGGAATTTTGCAATGGTTTCAGCTTCTGACAGCTTGGTGTAAAGCTTTCAGCTTGTATACTGGCCATGGACCTGCCAGGATGTGGCTGTGTAGGGGAGTTGGAAATCCTGGGGGCTGCATGCATGTTTCAGGGCTTTAGTGCTTCATGCAGCGGCATGCGGGAATTTTTAAAAAAATGTTGTTATTCAATAGCTCCTAAACTATAAAAAACAATTCATTCACAACTTAATCTTAGTCAGGGAACATATATGTAGTGCTTCATGTGAAATATTAAAAGAGGAAAATATTTCCAGGTTTTAGTTGTGGTATTTGGGTACATTTTAGAAAAGGGTTAAGGGGTGGGATATCAGGGGTAGGTCCTGGGTGCTACCCTACCCAATATTGGGGGGGGGAAATCCATTTCTGTAATAATATCCTAGGAATTTTTATCACTTGGGTTGTTTATTTTCTTGTTTTTATGGTGGTTTTTCAGCTGGTGCTACAATAGTAGCTGGCTGAGAGGGACCATGTTAGCAAATTAGTGACAAAGAAAATTTATAGGGGAAAGCCTTCTGTTTTTAAAATTATTGAAATCACTAGTATTGACTCATGTTTTAGGGAAGAAGCCCCTTTTTCCCAGTTTATGTAAGGTTTTCAAGTGTCAATTTTTCATGGAGAGGCAAGGCCTGTATCCTTTCAATTGGATCATGAATACATTTTCAGAGAATAAGGTGGGGTTCTGAATGGAGTTGAGGAAGAAAGATATGAGTTATGAATTGATTTGATGAGGAAAAAAGATTTATTTTCACCCAGAGTGAAAATGAAATATCTTTATAGAGATTGATATGGTTTGAAACTAAAAGTAGTGTTTTTTTTGGGATGGTTTCAAATTTGCTTTCCTTATATTACTTTTTCATTGTCAACCTAAAAACTTTTTGTGTGTTTCCTAAAATTTAGATAAGAGAAATCTCAGAAAATTATCTGAGATTTCTTGGGGTACATTAAGTTTGTGATTTCCATCAACGGAATCCAGAAAAGCTCCTGTAGAATTATCTGGAGGTTTCCAGGTTACATTAGCTCAATTTTCTAAAATCTTATGATAAAAGAGCTTTCAGAATGAAGATCCTCCAACTTGCAATGTCAACAAAAAAAAACACCAAGAATTTTTCTGCATTTTCCAAACTCAATCATTCACAAGAAGAAACAGCAACAAGCATACATCATGGGAAAAGGTCTTGCAAAATTTATTGAATAACTCAATCAAACCTTTCTTTCCTCTCTGATCCAGCCGAACTGAGGATCCAACATTTCAGAAGATGCAAGGCTTCAGGAACATTTCTTTTATATATGAGGCAAAAAAATAATGTTAATCTGGTCAAAAAAAATTTAATAGAATCTATACAAACTCTTGAAAGCATTAGAGTCCTTCTTTGAATCCAAGGCCATTCATAACCATGTAATAGGGTATGAATATTACTTAATTGAATATCTAATTTGAGTTGAGCAACATAGAATTTTTTATAAAGGATCTTGATCTAAATTAAAAAGCTATGGAATCTTTCCAAAGAAAAAATGGAATAAAAAGGAATTTTACATTCACATATAATATCTAGTGGATTAAATTTTAAAAAAAGTTATTGGAAATCTAGAATATATCAAAGATAAATTAATAAACAAAAGACAACTTATCATAAATTTTTTCAGAGATATATAGGAAAAATATGATGAGAACCAAGAATTGAGACTTTTATTCCAATCAAATAAAACTCAGATTCTTCAATTTCCTCAATAAGCTGTGTATTATTTGGCGGAAAGAAAAATAAAAATCCTATTCATCTTGCTGAAATATTAGGGTGTATCAAAGTTAAGCAAACCCGCCATTTTTTAATTTCAGTTTTTAAACCCAATTGGCCATTTCAAACCCGCCATTAAAAATCAAAACAACCCACTTATTTCACATCAGACGTGTCAAAGTTAACTGAAAATAAATGTTTTTTTCAAATAAAGTATATAAAGGCCTTCAAAAGATCAACCACGCATCATTCCAAATCATCACACCTGGTTTTATCCTCAAACCTTATTGCAACACTTCATCACTCTCATTGATTAATTGATATCCTCATAACTTCATCACTCTCATTGCTTCATTGCTATCCTCATCACTTCATCACTCTTGTTGCTTCATTGATATCCTCATCACTTCATCACTCTTGTTGCTTCATTGCTATCCTCATCACTTCATCACTCTCATTTCTTCATTGCTATCCTCATCACTTCATCACTATCATTTCTTCATTTCTATCCTCATCAATTCATCAATCTCATTGCTTCATTGTGCTTCATCACTTCATCACTCTCACCTTGCTTTATCACTGTCATCACCTTATTTGTTTCATCACATCAATCCTCTCATTTCTTTATCACTTCATCAATTCATCCCCCCTTTCATCACATTGCAACTGTCCTTGCTTTATTGCTTCATCACTACATCCAACTTACTCTTTTTAAATGGCCCCTCAGCAACAATCCCCCTCCAATTCCACTCAACCAAAGCAAACATCCCCCAGGAACCCAAAATCCAAAAATCCTCCCCCATCAGCTTCCAAAGGCTCAAGTCAGCTCAAGAGAGCTGATCACATCATCCTGGTAAACTGGCTCCAAATTCCGTCCAACTACAATGCTTTCTTTGGATCCAAAAATGAAACACAAGTTTTCCAACCTCTATCCTCTAATGTTAATGGTTATCTCCTGATGGCCAATGAACTCAAGAATAAAACCAAAGGTGGGCTGGATCTTTCATCCAAACAGATACGGGAGAAATTCAAGAACTATTGAACCAAGTACAAAAAAGACCAATCAATTTCAATCTCCACCGGCTTTGATATCACTGACTCCAATGAAGCAAAGGGAATCAAATTGGTGGTTGATAAGTTGGACTCCATTTGTCCTTTTTATGTTCAAATGGATGAAATCTTTGCAAAGAAGGCCAAAATCACCCCTCTAGCTGCTTTTGATGCCCAAAAATCAGATTCAGTTGATGCTGAGGACCTGGCTGTGGATGCTTGGCCTAGCAATGATGATCCCAATGACACCAATGAGTGGCCCCAATCTGATGTGGAGGAGGATATTCCGACAGAATCAGCTGCAATCACATCTAAATCAGCATTGAACAACAATTCAAAACCTTCCTTGGAACCCTCAATTCCTTCTTTGGATTTCTCTCTTCCTGGGGTGGAAGAATTTAACAACTTGGCCAACAAGGAGAAAGTTATTCCTGTATCACCACCTTTGTCATCATCTGCTTAAGTAAGGAAACAAGATCTGTTCTCTTCTGTCTGGTTAATCCTGACTGATTTTGATTGTAAAAAAACAGGCTCATACATTCCTGAATGGCCAAATAATCAAGCCAATGGGGCCTCCCAAATCCCCTTTAAATGAGAGCAATGACATTCCCACACAAACCTCCTCTGCAAAGGGAAAGCAAAAGGTGTCCAATTCCATCAAACTCAACCCTAATAGCCATCAAAAGTGGAGAAACACTTCAAACTTTTCTGGATTTGAGGATATCATGGAGAAGCAAAATTCAAGCAAGTTCATTGATTGATTGTACTTGCTTTCAAAATCAAGCCCATTCCTATTCCCCTCCCAAAAAAAGTGAAACCTCAAATAGAATCCAAAAAACTTCAACGTGAAAAGGAGAAGTGGGATAGTAAACTGGCTATTAATTTTCAAAAGTGGAAAGATGAGAGTTTGGCTCATCAACACAAGTTGGATGCTGAGTGGCGAATCAAAAAGGCTGAGCTGGAGTTTCAAAAAGAGGAAAAGGAGAAGGATTAAGAGCAAGACCAACTTGAAAAGGAGATGGAAAGGCTAGCCACAGAAAAAAAAGATAGGTTATTGGTAGCCATGGAATGTATTGTTAGCAGTAGAACTGTGGAAAAAATAAAGGAAATCACTTGATTGCTTGGTTTGTAAATATATTTAGTTTTATAATTTTTTTTTTTAAAAAAAAATTGTTTTTGATTGCAACAACATTCAAGAGTATTTTTAACATCACCAATGAACAAACCTTTTTTATTTTTATTTATATTTTTTTTCCTAAGATATATTTTGCCACTGGCCAAGTCCTTGTAGTGTTTTGAGTTGTTCTATCAATTTGCATGGACATGGCCATCCTAGTATGGTTGGCAGTATCCACTGCAGGAAAAGTACAGTTTTTGTACTTGTTTGCTGCCCAAAAAATTTTCACAATACCCTTTTGTTTGAAATAAATCCCAAAACCCAAGTATGGGAGCACAAATTGGCGTTGGGATACTTGATATTCATCCTTGCTATTGATAATTTTTCCATTTGGATTTTGGTTGGGACCACAAGTAAAAAGGAATAGTCACAGACATCACCTTGGTCAATATGGGGCAAGTTGTAGAAGGAGTCTGAGGTGAAGGTGATGTGAGGTGAGCAGTCAAAATCAGTAAGGCCAGATCCAAATTCCAATGAGGATAAGGAAGGGATGTTTTTTTCCATCATAGCTTCATGGTTGGAATCAAACACAGGTTTTGCTAATTTTTGAAAAATTTGGCCCAATATATGAGAGACCTTGTCAGACCTAAGGTTCAAAAAATAATACTCTTTAGGGGAGGATTTGACAGAATCTTTCTTCAAATATTGTGCAAATAGTTCAGAAGGGTCCATAAAGTTTTTCCATCCCACTGCCCACATTTCCCACCCCAAGATCTTGAGGGACCAAAAGTGTTGACAAATTCTTTGGATTGGTGAAGGAATGTTGTTACTGAGTTGATTTCCTTCTTATCTTGCTCAGAGAGTTCATTTAAAGGGATAAATTGGATTATGGCAACCATAGCCTCATGATCCAATTGATCTTGAACATATACTTTTCCAGAGCTGAAGAAATGGAACGGTTTGATATTCTTTTTGGCCTGTTCCAACTCTTCAGGGGTGGGTTTTTGAATTTTACTGACAATGGACGGATAACAGTTCAAGGGACATAGTTTGCATGAAGACCAAAAAATCTTTTAATTAATTGTTTCCTCAGTCACTTCCAATCCAATTTCTGAATCCTGCATTTGAGCCCTCCTTCTCTGGAAAGCCACTTTCTTCCCACCTCTCTGTATTTTTCTCAAACTATCTTCTTCCATCTTTTTCCCTCCTAACCGTATACTTTGATTGGGGTGAGGATCAAGATGGAAATCCATTAGTTGTAACATTTTGAGTTTGGTGGGTGAAGCATGGGCCGTCACAAAAGGGTGGTCAAAGTGGTGGAATGTCCAATTTCATTGCATTGAATCAAAAAAAAGCAAAAAAAAAGTCATTAGTCCAGTATAAACCACTTAGATGATCAACAAACATAAAAAATAACAAAAACAATACCAGCAATTCTCCTACCAAAAAAAAAGTCTGGTATAAACCACTTAGATGATCAACCAACATAGAAAATAAAAAGAACATTACCGGTAATCTCCTACCAAAAAAAAAAAGTCAGTAAACTGATAAAGAACTGGCAGGAGGAGGAGGAGCTTAAGGGGGGGCAGGTCACCGGTTGGTCAATTGATTGATTGATTGATTGGCAAGCAATTGACCATTTGCTTGCCGGTTGATTTATTGAACAATTGTTTGCTTGCCAGTCAACCAATAGATTGTTTGCTTGCCAATCAATTGATTGCCTGCCAGTCAACCAATCAATTGACTGGCAAGGTGGTGGTGGGGGAAGATGGGGAGCAGGAGCAGGGGGAAGAAGGATAGCAGGAGGAGGAGGAGGGGGAGTGCTTACCAGTGGTGCTGAGAAAGGGAGCTTACTGTTGGGGCTGAGCAAGGAGGGATGAATAGCCTGGAAATTGTAAAAGGAGGAGGAGGAGGGGGGAGGTCAGCTCCAATGAATCAAGGAGGAGGAGGGGGGGCTTACCTGGGGCACTGAGAAAAGAAGAATAAGGAGGAGGATGGCCAAGTGAACTTGGAGGTAGGTGGAGGTGGATGGTGAGGTGGTTTGGTGAGGAGGAGGGAGGTGTGAGCTGGTGGTTTGGTTTGGTGAGGTGATAGTTTTGTGAGGAGGAGGGAGGATTGGACTGATTTTTTGGTGGGGTGAGGTGGCTGGTTTGGAAGTTGTGGTTCTGGTTTTTGTCCAAGTCCACCAAAAAAAAGAAAAAAAAAATGGGGGTCAGCCTAGGATTCTGGGTTAAACAAACAAAGTCAAAAAAATCCAGTGATGTTATTTTTTACCTATTTAAAAACCCAATGCTACTCATCAAAGTGAGAAATTGTGAGGGGTAGAATCCGCTCTCTCATTGCCAAAGATGAGTTAGAAGATGAGGCTTGGATGACTTGAGGAGGATCAGGAATATCTTCTTTAAATATTTTGTCCCAATCATCTTTGATGTTGGCAAGAAGGTTGTGAAGGATTACACAACTGATAATCCAGTTGGTGAGGAACTTCATGTCATTGGAAGATTGGAGCTGGTTTTGCATCTCCCGTAATCACAAAAAAGTTGTGGTGCCACAGATTATCTATACAAACCAATAAAACAAATTTGGTCAGTGTATTATCAAAGGATTTGGAAAGAAAATGAATCAATTTCCTTTTTTTCTGATCAAAATAATGGTTGCCATCTAGCTTGGGCTTTTGAGTCAAGGGGATAGTGGTTCCACCAAAAAAACCAATGCAACCAGGAAAGCCTTCAGTCTCAATTACTTGAGATATATTCTTGCAGTCTTCTTTGGTTGGCCAACAAAGGACCAAGCAATGGGAAGATAGGATAGCAATCATGAATCTTTTGGTGTATAAGTCAATGGATCCATAACTGAAAAAGAATTGCTTTTCTAATTGATGAATTTCTGCTCCATTTCCATTTGATCCCAATCTACAAAAATCAACAGCCATTTGGATACCTGGATTGTGTTGAGCATTCCAAGAATTGTTCTGGAAGATGTGGTGGTCTTCAATCATCTCCAAAAGTTTAATGAAAGAAGGCAATAAAGTTTGGAAAAGTTGCTGGAAGCTTATGTTGGGCAGTAGGTGAAGCTTTTTCCTTTCATACATAGGGTTGTGGAGAGTGTGTCTTTGTGGAACCATGTATTGCTTTTTCAATAGAGAATTCAAAGCTAACCAATTTGATTCCAAATCAGAGTCTGAATCCAAGTCAAATAATAAAAAAAGTTCAGTCAGATTTTTTGTGTTTTCAACTTGCTTCTGGGAAGTTTGATTGGACATGTTGAGAAAGATGGTGATGTGATGAAGATGGGATGTGTGTGAAGTGATGGGGATGTGAAGCAATGGAGATGAGATGTGTGTCATGCGTATGGATTTGATGAGTTGGAGGTGTGGATGGGTGTTTTTCATGCCATGGATTGTGGATGGATGACCATGGCAGGTTTGATGTTTGAAACCCGCCATTGTCATGAAAACCGCCATTTTGAAATACACCTGTTAGGGGGTATGTGTATTTCAGAAACTGGCCATTAAAAATTGAGGGTTGGGTCAAAAAAATGGAGGGTTTCTAATGGTGGTTTTTCTAACTTTCATACGCCCTATTATGGTAATTTAATGTCAATATCAAGGAGGTAAGACAAAAAAAGCCAGAAGAAAAAGATGGAAGGAACATGGCACACAAGAATTAAAAAGAAAAACAAAATTAAATAAACTCTTCTCAAACATAACTTGAGATAGATTTCTCATCTTTGAGAAATAAACCAGAATAAATAAATAATCCCACCTCAAATTTTGTTGGATTTTATCTCTCAAGTTTCAGACAAATTGGGGAAAATGTACCAAAATAGATTTCCAAAATCATAAATAAAGATTTTTTCTGTGGCCAGGGATTTTCATTCCAAAAACTCTCCCAAAGATCATCCAGATTAAGATTTTGTAGTTAACATAACCTGACAGGAACTATCATCAGCCTGGTTTTTTACTTTTTTAAAGGATAAAATCTCATATTAAAAAATGATAAAACTTCAAATCAGAAGATTAGAAATCCTTCTCAGTCTTGGAAAAGATCATTTATGATCTGATATTTGATCAATTTTTTATCCCTTGAGAAAAATATTTACAACCCTTGAAATGTAATTATGAAAATTCAAACCTATTTGATCCCCATTTTGGGAGTTTTCATCCCAGAAATTGATGGATGGAGCAAAAATTTTGAAAATAAATCCAAAATTTATAATTTGAGGTAAAACTTTTCACTCATAAAAATCAATAAAAATTCTTATCTTTTATAATTATTTTCCTTTTCCCATCATTACTCTGGAATTTTTAAAAATGAATCAAAGAATCTACTATTTTTTGTTTTGTGGAGTAGAATATTATATAAGCATGGAATAAGGATACAAATCATTTGAAATTTTTTATAGACCAAAATGGAAGCATGAATATATCTTGAATAAAAAAAAAACCATTGCATCAAAATTAAAAAGAAAAGAAAAATCATCTAAAAATGGTGGTGAGAAATCCAATTCTGGTTTTCTTTTCTGTTTCTTAGAAGGAAAAGGGATGAATTTTAAATTTTAAAGCTCCATAGAAATTAAAATAAAATCCTTTTTCTGAAAGGGTGGCTTTAAAAAGCTCCAAGGCATCAAAGAAATATTGAATGCTAAACTTTGAAATTTAAATTGGGGCATATTTTTTTTTCTATGTTTGATTTAAAAAGATTCTTCCAGAATAAAATGAAAGGAATCATATAATCTATTTTCTTGTCAAAAATATTTCCACTCCCAATTTTAAAAAAACAAAAGCATCCCAGATGCTCAATTTCTAAATTACAGAAAGATATTTGACTTTTATGGTTTTCCAAATGGCTATTGGGGGAACTGAATAATTGGAGTGGAAAAAATAATATTGAAAGGAGTCACAAAATTGATAATAATAAAATTTAATTACATTGCATTCATCAATCTTAAAATGGTTTCCATTCTTAGAATATTCAATGAGGTAATTTCTGCAGAAGCTAAAATTTATAGAAAACTGGAAAACGGGACAGAAAAAATGACTCCAACAAGGTAAATGAGAATAATAAATTTGTTTTCAGCAACCTGATACCTATTCAATTTGAAAATTTTGCAAGGCTTTTTCCATATATTTTATATCATGGAACCAATCCAGTTTATTATTATTAGATGAAAAAAAAAAATATTCACAAAAGCAAAGCATAAATTGAATTTTCAGCAGGAGTGAATGTAATTGGGCATATCAGTTCAAATTTTCAAAAAAATAAATGACTGATTTCAGGCTCATCCATCTTTTTTCCAATTTTTTTTTTTTTTTAGAACCATTTTTTCATTTTATATTTAGACAGGAAACTATTTTTTGATAATTTGATATTTTCCTGAAATAAGAAATGTGAATTTTTCAACAATTGAAATCTGATAAACCATAATCAATTAAAAGAGAAACATCCATAAATTCAGGGAGTATGCAAAAGAACTCATTTTAAATAAATAATACTTTATTTATGTGAAAAAGTTTCTTTAGCATACACCTTATCTAAATCAATTTTATCAACAAAGATGCACCAGTGAATGCCCTTATTTGAGGAAATCTATTGCAGCTCAATCAGATTCCAATATTGATTCAAAATTTTGGATTTTTTTTATTTTGCCTAATTATAGGATTCTAGAAACTATTTTTATTCAAAAGAGAGTGTGGATTTGCAAGAGAGAGAGAGAGAGAGAGAGAAAGAGAGAGAGAGAGAGAGAGAGAGAGAGAGAGATAGATAGATAGAATAGCAAGCAGATTAGAAGCTTGTGAATCTCAATGAAATGCTCTTCTCAGAAGGAAAAAATAATTATTTTTAGCTTATCTAGAAAATATTGCTCCACTGGGTCCCTGCAAGGATTGAATTTTTTTTCTCATATCTAAAGGAGCAAAATGAAAATTCCTATCAATTTATATCTTTCAATTAATTCATGAATGATATTCTGGAAGAAGTGCTAATTTGTATCTAAAGTATTATGGAATTAAAATAGAGAAATTTTATTTAAAGATGGTCAAAGCAATATAAATCCTGAAAAATTCCAAAAGTTAATGAAATGAAATTATCCAAGCTTTGTTTTCTGAAAATTGCTCTATTTTTTTCACAAAACAATCCCCAACTTTTTTCCTCAAAAAAGGCAAATTTTGAGCTCAACAATATTTCAATGATTTTGTTATTACCATTTAAATGTTTTATGATTGAAATTGATGATTTTTTTCAAGTTTTAAATGGAGGTTGATGAGTATTCAGTAGCTGAATATCAAGAAATTATGCAATTTTATGGAGAGATGAAAATATGAATATTTTAAAAAATCCTCAAGTAAATGGACCTGGAACAAGAAAAACCTGAAAAAGAATACAGTTCCTAGAAAATGGTACAAATATCTGAGTGAGATGAATAGAAAAATATTATTTTAACTTGGGGGGAAATAATTTTGTGAAGCAGGCTACCAAATCAACTTTTAGTTTCAAACTGGCTTGAAATTTCATTTTTCATTTTGAAATTCTCAAAGTTCCTTGAAAATTAATTCATTGAATTATGGAGGACTGTGAATCATCCTCTCAAATATTGGTATCAAACAGTTCAATAATTGATGACCACCAATGGTTTTTTTTTCTTTTAACTAATGCTATTCTAAAATTGCAACTATGAAAACTTCAGAAAATCCAGAATTTTGTACACTGGGTATCTTATTTGGATTGGAAAATCAGCTATGCTGTGGAGTACACAAAAGATATATATATATATAATACATACATATATACATACATATATACATACATATATACATATATATACATATATACATACATATATACATACATATATACACACATATATACATACATATATACATACATATATACATTCATATATACATACATATATACATTCATATATACATACATATATACATACATATATACATACATATATACATACATATATACATACATATATACATACATATATACATACATATATACATACATATATACATACATATATACATACATATATACATACATATATACATACATATATACATACATATATACATAAATATGTATATATATGAAACCTGGCATTAAAATGGCAGGTTGGGTAAAAAAAAAGGTGGGTTTCTAATGGCAGGTCTGCTAACTCTGATATGCCCTAATAAATGGTTTTCCCAAAATCATCCATTGAAAATTTCCAAATTTTCAACTCTTATCCACCCTATTATTCACATTTTTTCACAGGGCTTTAGATTATTCACATACCTGACCTGGAAAAAATATTTGAATTTGACTTTTCTTTATGTCTAGCTCATACACACTTTTCAGATTTTCAACATAATTTTTTTGAATCTTAAAATTGAACATTTCCCAATTCGTGTAGAGGGGGTTTTCAAACCCCCCTGACAGATTTTTCATGTTTTTTTGAGGGGGTTCAATAACTTTCAGAATCCCTTCAAAAATTAAAGAAAAAAAAAAGTTTTACATCATTTGTTATTAGCAATTAATCAAACATTTTTTTATATATTTTTTGGGGAAATTTGAATTAAAAAAATTTAATTTAAAAAATTAAAAAGCCCCAAAAAGCAATTTGGGGAATTTTTTGGGGCCTATGTGCCCCCTAATTATGAGTTCAAAGTCAAAAAAAATACAGAAGATTAACATGTTTTTGTTGAATTATTAGTGATATTATGCTTCACTTGTTTTAAAATTTTTGACCCTTTACAAAGGATAAATTTTTGCCATCAAATTTCCCAAAGATTTAAACCCCAAGATCTTGAGGGACAAACAGTGTGGTCAAGTTTTTTGGATTGTTGAAGGGAAGTGGTGATGGAGTTGATGTCCTTCTTCTATTTCTTGGAGAGTTTATTCAAAGGGAAAAACTTGATTATTGCAACAAGAGACTTGTGATTCAATTCATAAAGAACAATAACTCTTCCAGAGCTGAAGAATTAGAATTGCTTTGTGTTTTCTTAGGATTGTTTCAACTCTTTGGGGAAGGGCTTTCAATTGGTCTTATTCTTTTGGGAAACAATGGCAGGATACAGATCCAAAGTTTTTAGTTTTCATACAGACCACAAAACCTTTTCATCAATCCCTTCCTTGGCTAATTCAAAAGGAATTTTGGAATCTCTCTTTTGAGCCCTTTTTTGCCAAAAATCCCTGTTCTTGCCACCTCTATGTATTTTTGTCAAATTTTATCCTCCAATCTAGTTCCCTCCCTTCCACATATTTCAATTTGGGTGAGGATCAAGAAGGGATTCAATTCATTGTGTAAAATTTTGAGGGTAGTGGTAGAATAATTAAAAGTCAAGAAAAAGGGCCAGTGTAATAATAATAAGGTTTCAAACAGTGTTTTTCATTGAATAGAATAATACAAAAAAAAGAGGTAAAAAAACCATCATTAGTCATGTTATTATCAAGGTGGATGATCAACAAATATTGAAAAAAAAAATATATACAAGTCAATGATCCTAACAAAAAAAAGGTCAGTCACAAAAAATACTCATCAATCTCATGAATTGAAGATGAGGAGGAGGAGGAGGAGGAGGAGGAGGAGGAGGAGGAGGAGGAGGAGGAGGAGGAGGAGGAGGAGGAGGAGGAGGAGGTGGTGGAGGAGGAGGAGGAGGAGGAGGTGGTGGTGGTGGTGGTGGTGGTGGTGGTGGAGGAGGAGGAGGAGGTGGAGGAGGTGGAGGAGGTGGAGGAGGTGGAGGTGGAGGAGGAGGAGGAGGTGGTGGTGGTGGTGGTGGTGGTGGTGGTGGTGGTGGTGGAGGAGGAGGAGGAGGAGAGGGAGGGGGGGGGGATCAATCAATCAAAGGGAGGAGGAGGAGGGGGAGGGGTGTTTACCTAAGGTCAAGAGAGGAGAAGGAGAAGGAGGGGGGGACTGTATCAATCAATAAAAGGGAGGAGGAGGGGGGGGATGCTTACCTAAGATCCAACAAAGAGGAGGAGGGGGGGATGCTTACCTAAGATCCAGAAAGGAGGAGGAGGAGGAGGGTGGTTTACCTAAGATCATTAATTTATTGATTAGAAATTGATTGATCAAGGGATTAACTCCTGAATTCAATTGAGTATTGATCAATTGAAGGGAGATGGAGGAGGGTGGGTGCTTACCTAAGATTTAGCAAGGAGGAGGAGGAGGGGGGGCGGTTTTCCTAAAGTGATTGATCAATCAATTAGCAATTGATATATCAAGGGATTACCTCATCCCTTCAATTTCAGATTGATTGAAGGGAGGAGGAGGAGGGGGGGTGCTTACCTGGGGTGCCAACCTAAGATCAATCAAGGAGGGGGGTAAATTGCTCAAGTGATTGATCAATTGATCAATCAAAGGGAGGAGGAGGGGGGGCTTACCTAAATTTATCAATTGATTGATTATGGATCAATTGAGAAAGGAGGAGGAGGGGGAGGGGAAATTTATTGACAAATTAGAAACCAAACAATTGCTCAAAGGGAGGAGTAAAAGGACTGGGGGGACTTTGAGGTGGAGGTGGAGGGCAAGGAGAAGGAAGGAGCGGACCAGTGAGTGAGTGTGGTGAGGTGGATGGTTTGATGAGTGGTGAGGTATATGAGGTTGAGGTTTTCTTTTTTTTTCCAATTCCACCAAAAAAAATATAATAATAATAATAAAGTCAGCCTATGATTCTTGGTTGAACAACCAAAACAAAAAAAATACTTTGATGTGATTTTTTACCTATTTCAAAACCAAATGTTACTCATCAAATTGAGAAAGTGTGAGGGGTAGAATCCACTATCTCATGGCAGAAGATGAGGGACAAGATGAGACATGGATGACTTGAGGAGGATTGTGAATATTGTGTTCAGATTTTTCATCCCATTCATCTCTTATGTTAGCAGAAAGTTTGTGAAGGATTACACAACCAATAATCCAGTTGATGAGGATATTCATTTATTTTGTATTTTGAAGCTGGTTTTAAATTTACCTTAAACTGGTCCATCTTCCTTTCAGCACACCTATTGCATGTTCAATCAGAAAACATGATTGAGCAAGATGATAGTTGAAATTGATTTTTTGTAGATAATTGGAAGAAACATTCTGATAATCTGGAACAAGATATTTACCACTAGCATATGCTGAATCATCCAGAAGTTATTGAAATCGGTCAAAGTAGTTCTCTGGTTGTTTGGTAATCTACATCCACTTGAAAAAATATGATTTGTGACAAGAAACTGGAAGGCCAGCATGGAGGGATATTTACTTCTTGTGATTATTGCAAACAATTTTTATTGCTAAGGAGTATCTAAAAAAACAGATAAAAAATATTTGGTAAGTTTTTTATCAAAGGTGGTATGTCAAAGTTATTGGAAAAGAAATGAATCAATTGCATTTTATTCTGATCAAAATAGTGGTTGCCATCTAGCTTGGGTTTTTGACTCAAGGAGATATTGGCTCCATCAACAAAAAAAATGCGACCGGGAAAGCCTTCAGTCTCCATTACTTGAGATATCTCCCTGATTTATTGTTTTTTTGGCTAACAAAGGACTGAGCAATGGAAAGATAGGATAGAAATCATTAATATTTTGGTGTATAAGTCAATGGCTTCATAACCAACTTAGAATTTATTTTCTAATTGATGAATTGCTGCTCCATTTCAATTTGATTCCAATCTACAAATAGAAATGGCCAGTTGGATAGCTGGATTTCATTGAGGATTCCAAGAATTTTTCTGGAAGATAGGAGGTTCTTCAATCATCTCCAAAAGATTGATGAATTAAGGAAACAAAGTTTGGAACAGTTTCTGGAAGCTTAAGTCTGGGATATGAAGCTTTTGCCTTTCAGAAATAGGTTTTTGGAGAGTCTGTCTTTTTGTAACCATGTATTTCTTTTCAAATAGAGAATTAAAAGCTAAAAAATTCAATTCCAAATTGGAGTCTGAATCAGAGGTAAATAATAAATAATTTCAGTCAGCCTTTTTGTGGTTTCAACTTGCTGACAGGAACTTTGATTGGACATGTTGAGAAAGACAGTGATTTCATGGGGGTTTATGGGATGATGATGGGATGTGTGTGATGTGATGGAGATGCAAAGCAAAGGAGATGTGAATTGATGGAGATGAGATGTGTGAAAAGTGATGGAGATGCCATTGGTATGGATTTTCTGATGTGGAGGTGTGGATGGGTGTTTTGCATGCAATGGATTGTGCATGGGTGATGATGCATAAATTGTGGATTTGATGTTTGAAATATGTTGTTCCCATGAAAAAAACCATTTTTAAATACATCAGTTAGGTTTTATGTGTATTTCAGAAACCCTCCATTAAAAAGGCAGGTTTGGTCAAAACAAATTTGAGGGTTTGCTAACTCTGATACACCCTATTGAAAGTTGAATAAGCTTCAATTCAAATATTTATGACTTTTCAATCAACTTTTTTTTCTGCTTTTATTCTTCCTAGAAAAAATATTTTAGGGAAGTTTTATCAATTTTGATTGATTTTTATTTTAGGGCGTATCAGAGTTAGCAAACCTGCCACTAGAAACCAACCTTTTTTTTAACCAAACCCACATGTTTAATGGTGGTTTTTTGAAATACACATACCCCCTAAAGGCTATATTTTAAAATGGTGTGTTTCATGGAAATGGCCACTTTCA
Organism: Puccinia polysora; assembly: GCA_025617555.3. Taxonomy (NCBI): domain Eukaryota; kingdom Fungi; phylum Basidiomycota; class Pucciniomycetes; order Pucciniales; family Pucciniaceae; genus Puccinia; species Puccinia polysora. The sequence goes on from CM062618.1 coordinate 29,269,027, forward strand.
AAAATCAAATCTGCCATTCATGCATAATCATCTATCCACCATCCAATTCATGAAAAACACCCATCCACACCTCCACATTGGCAAATCCATACCAATCCCATCTCCCTTGCTTCACACAAATCTCATCTCCATTTCTTCACATCTTCATTTATTCACACACATCCCATCATCATCTCATCACCCCACATCACATCACCGTTGTTCTCAACATGTCCAATCAAACTTCTCAACCTTTGGCCAACATCCATAATGAATGGGACAAAATATTTGAATACAATATTCCCAATCCTCCTAAATTCATCCCCATCACATCTAATTCCTCATGTTCTGCCATGAGAGAGAAGATTTTACCTCTCACAATTTCTCACTTTGATGAGTAAAATTTGGTTTTGAAATAGGTAAAAAATCACATTGAAGAATTTTTTTTTGTTGTTCAACCAAGAATCCTAGGAACCAAGAATCCTAGTCTTACTCATGGTTCATTATCATTTGGTGGACTTAGAAAGAAAAGAGAAAAAAAAACATAATTCACTACCCTCCATCTCATAGCTCACCACTCACCAAACCACCCACCTCTCCCTTACACCTCATTGCTATAACCCATCCATCTCACCACACTTACTCACCAGTCCACTCCTTCCTCCACCTCACCAAACCCACCCTCCTCACCAAACCACCTCAGTCACCACCACCAAATTCAAAAACTCACCTGGTCATCCACCACCTCCACCTTACCAACCTCACCCACTCAGCATCCACCTCCAGCTTTCCAATTCCACCCACCCACCCACTCATTCACCCTCAAACCAGGAACCCCACCCCCCCTCTCTGTCACCTCTGTTAATCTGCCCCCAACCTTCCCCTTTCAATTGATTTCTTTATTGATTGAAAATAAATTGCTTTATTTATTGTGAATTGATTTCAAATAAATTGCTTGATCAACTTCAAATTTATTGCTTGATTGATTGCAAATTAATTGCTTGATTGATTGAAAATTGATTTCTTGATTGACTGCAAATTGATTTCTTGATTGATTGAGCAATCAATTGCTCAATTGATTTTCAATCAATCAAGCAATCAATTTGCCATGAATCAAGCAATTGATTGAAAATCAATTGCCCAATCAAAGAGAAATTGATTGCAGTGATACAGACAGCTGATTGCTGTTTGTTTTGGGGGGTTCTAGGGGTTTTTTTTTCTTTATTTTTATACCACTGATACTGAACCACTTTTCAAGTGAGTTTTTTTTTCTTTTTTTTTGCATTGATTTTTTGGTATGTATGTATACGTGGGTGACTCATGGCTTTTTTTGTTTTTTTGGTTTTTCACTATAGTTGTTAGGATAAACACAAGGTTTTATTTGCAATCCCATCATGTTTCAAGGATGATGATCATTTGACTGATCATCTTTTGTTTTGTTTTGTTAGGATCATCAGCCAGTATTTTTTTTCAATTTTTTTTGATTGTCCACCTTGATCATAACACAGCTAATGATTTTTTTTGACCACTTTTTTTTCTATCTATGCAATGCAACACCACATTTGATCACTTGTTATTTCCACACCTTCCCTTTTTCTGCACCACCAATTTTTCTCCCACATCCCTCAAAATTTTAGAAAATGAATTTAATACCTTCTTGATCCTCACTTAAATAGAAGTATTTGGATGGGAGGGAACAAGATGGTAGGAGATGATTTGACAAAAATACAGAGATTTGGCAAGAATAGGCCTTTCAACCTTCAAAATTTTATACATTGAATTGAATCCCTCTTGATCCTCACCCCAATCACAGTATGTGTGTGGGAGGGAACAAGATGGGAGGAGATGATGTGAAAAACATACAGAGAAAGGGACAGAATAGGGCTTTTCAGCAAAATAGGGCTCAAAAGAGATCTTTTGAAATCTATTTTGAAGTAGAAGAGGGCGGGATTGATGAAAAGGTTGTATGGTCTGGAAAAAAAAAAACCTTTGGATCTGTATACCATTGTTGTTTCCAAAAAGAAAAAGAACCATCAAAAGCCTTCCCCCAAAGAGTTTGAACAAGCCAAAATGAATATCAAAAAATTCTATTTATTCAAAGTAAATATATTACCAAGCCCAGTAATTGAGTAATTGGCTGTAGTTCCTCAAACTGATGTGGAAGGCCCCATTGGATTGAGTTTTTTTCCATTTAAAAAAGGATGAGCCCTTTTTTTACATTCTGAATCAGTCAGGATTTACCAGAAAATACAAGAAATTGCTTCCTTAATTGAACAGATTTTGATTGTAATGGAGATACTGGAATATCTGGCTCCCCATTGGAAAAATTGTTGATTTATTCCATCCCAGGAAGAGACAAATCCAAAGAAGTAAGTGAGTGGTCAAAGGAAGTGTATGAATGATTGATAAATGCAGTTTTAGACATGATTGGAGCTAATTGCATTGGAATAATTGGCATCAGATTGGGGCCACTCAAAGGTTTCATCAAGATCATCATTGCTATGCTGAGAATCCACAGCCAAGTCCTCAGCATTAACAGAACCAAATTGTTGGGAATCAACATTAGCTAAGGGGTTGATTTTTTCCTTCTTTCCAAAAATTTCATCCATTTGAATATAATCAGGACAAATTTAGTCCAACTTATCAAGCACCAAGTTGATTCCCTTGGCTTTATTGGAGTTGGTGGTACCAAATCCAGTGGATATTGAAATTGAGTGGAACCTTTTTCACTTGGCTTGATAGTTCTTGAATTTCTCCCTCATCTTTTTGGATGAAAGATCCTTCCTACCTGTGTTTTTATTATTTACTTGATTGGCCATCAGGAGATTACCATTAACCTTAGAGGATGGAGTTTGGAAAAGTTGTGTTTCATTGCCAGATCCAAAGCAAGAGTCAAGTTGGAGGGAATTTTGAGCCATTTTACCAGGATTATGTGATCAGCTCTCTTGAGAAAACTTGAGCATTTGGAATCTGATGGGGAAGGATTGTTTGTTTTAGAGTTCCTAGGGGATGTTTACTTTGGTGCATTGAATTTTTGTGTGGACTTGCGGGGGGATGTTTGCTAGTGGGACATTGGAAAAGAGTAATAGAGATGAATTGATGAGAGAAATAAAGGGATGAGAGAAATAAATTAATGAGATTGAGGAAGTGATCAGAGAAATAAAGTGATGATAATGAGGAAGTGATGAGAGTGATGAAGTGATTAGAGAAATAAGTGATTAGAGAAATAAGTGATGAGAGTTAGGGAGTGATGAGAGTGATGAATCAGATTTTTCCAATAAGGTTGGAGGCAGAAGTTGGTAGGAAACCAGGGGTGTATGAAATGGACCAATGTGTGGTTGAGGTTGCAAAAACCTTTAAATACTTTATCTGAAAATACCCATTTATTTTCAGGTAAATCTGAAATGTCTGATGTGAAATAAGTAGTTTTTCTTTCTTTTTTTTGATGTTTAATAGGTAAAATCAGATTTAGAAAATCTGGCATTTTTTGAAGGCACATTTCAATCCAAACCCGTAATTTCAAACCTGCCATTAAAAAATCAAAAAAACCACTTATTTCACATCAGGCATTTTAGAGTTACCTGAAAATGAGTGGTGTTTTTCAAGTATAGTATATAAATTTGCCTATTTTTATTCCTGCCCATAGTCTTGGATCTTGTTTGAGGATGGCCCTTTGGCCGCCCACTCCTCCTCCATCACCACCAACTCCTCATTGTCATCATTTCTTCAATTGTCTCATTGGAAGCACATCCTACATTGTCTACCACCACCTCCTCCTTGGCTAGCTTTAAAGTCTTTCAGGTCAACAACAAGATCCTTGGCTTGGACCTTGTAAAGATCACCATCTTTCTGATTGGATCCAAGCTTTACCAACTGAACACAGTCACCAATCAGATCTGTCTGTCCTTTGATCAACTCCCTTTCTCCCCAGTAAATTGAGGTGGGTTGGGCCAGTTTGTTTTTGACATTTCCAATCAATTTGTCTCCTTGATTCAACTCTATTGTTGGACTAGGATATTTACCCATGGTCACACTTGCTCTCTTTGTTTCAAGAAAATGTTAAATTTGTCAACTAATAGATGTGTAAGCTTACCATTTACCACTAACATGTGCTTTAAAATCCCATCAGGTGCTCCCAATCAAGATTCTTAGAAGACATTCTATCTCATGTTCTTGTAGTCCTTCCTGTGAAGATGACCCACAAACATCCTTGCCATCAATCAGCTTGGCTCCCAAGAGAGCCACAAAAAACCAATAATACTGGCAAAGGAACCCTACCAGGTAAATCTGAGCACTTATTCTAGACCAAACCAAAACTTCTCCTTAAACTGTTCCTCATTCTGACCCTCCTCTTCTGCACACAGGCCAGGTGTTGACACTCTCAAGCTGAGAGGCCACTCAGGCAAGGAACACATGGATAATCAAATCTCAGGCAGAAAGCATGGCTAAAGCCTGATTATAGCCAATTGCCAACCTGCTTGGGCCTTATATGTAGGCAGTGAGCTCAACACTCCAGGACTAAACTCATTCTATTGTGATTAATTCCACACCACCTCACCATCACCAATTCTAACAGAACATTCTAATTGATCACAAGAATATCATAACTAAAACTGCAAACAAACTTGCTTCATTTGCACCCCTTTCCTGTCAACTACCTGAAAACTTCTCTCATCAGAAAATCCCAAAGCCATCCAGCTCACCTCATCCCCACCTTGGGATCCACATCCTTGGAGGCTTCTTTTTCCATTCCCTTTCATTATTTATTTTATTGTTCTTATTCATTTCAACCCTCTTCTTGTTTTTCATCCACTCCTTTCCTTCACCAAATCCTGTCATGAGCACTTAATTTTTCCATCCATCCTCTGTCAGAAATCTAACACTTCCAATGCCAAGTGCATCTTGAGTTGGTTCCAAGATGAAATTGAGAACCAGCTGAGTATTCATCATAGGATACATATACCAACATTCCAATGACTTGAATTGGTCCTCAGAGCAGGTCAGCCATCTTACCTGAAAAATAATCCAGGTGTTGCATACCCTGGCCTAATAAGCTCTTGTCTAAAAGGGCTCCTATTTATCCCATTTTATTCACACCAACATATATAAAATCCTGTCTCTTGCAGCTAGACAATTGAGAGGTTTTTGATCATTTTCAAACTTTTCTGGCACTAGTTGGTACCAGTCTATTAAATCTTGATCAGAGATATTTCAAGTTGGTTTGACTAGAGCCATGTCAGGTAGATTGTTGGAACCACTGATGAACTTGAAATGGGATATTTGCCTGACAGCCATGATGGCTTTGAACTTTCTGGGTCTTAAGTACAAAGGCTTCCCTTCCAAACAATCAATGATCCAAGCATCATCTAAACTTAGATATCAGCTTAGTTGATGCTATAGCCACAACCCAGAGGCTGAGGATAGTTTTTAACCAGCTAAGAAATTCTTTCAATTATTCACTTTGAGACTCAAAGGAACATAAAACCAGAAAACAAAACTCGGTCCTATTGGTTCCTCTAAATTTTAATATCAGACATATTTCTTGAATCAATAGTTTATCCAAAAATAACATGGAATGATGCTCATTATTGAATCATTCAAACTTCATTATATTTCAACTGATAATAATTTCATTGTTTTCACCATTGGTTTGAACCATCTAGTCATATTTCTACTAATTTACATCACTTTGAGTACTGGTCCCAGGAACACCCTTGTTGGCCTTGTATTTAAATTAAGTCTTGAAAGAAATTATCTTGGTCCCAATTTTTCTTAGGGTGTGAAATCTGAGATTTAAGGATCTAATCAACCAACTGGGAGGTTTGATTGGATTCAATTTCTGGGGGAAGTTTATGAGATGAAAAAGGAGCGTAAGATAACCAAAGACCAGTTTTGTCAGTTTGACAAGATAAAAACCAAATTCAAGTGTTGCAAGACCCTCTGCAAGAAATTTGAGAGGGTAGAAGGGAGGGAGACCTAATTATCTTAGGGAATGACTTGGGGATCCAATATGGCGGGATAGGATGGAAAACGCAGTGGCAAGGAGGTGAACCATGTTGTGTTGATACATTGTTTTTGAATAATTGATGGAAGTGGCTGTATTTGGTGAGGCTTTGATCCTCCAGTTGTATTGTGCACACCCACGTGAGGCTGGAATTTTCATGACTGGGGCCTGATGGGATGGGTTTGGAGAGGATGATTGAGGGATTGATTTGGATGATTTGGATGTGTTTGTGAGTGGGATAAGATTGAAACGGGTAGGTAGGTGAGAATGAATGGTACTTTTCACCATGGTTTCATGCATAGGGGAGGGTGATAGATAATAATGAATAAAATTGCAGATTTGATGTTTGAAATCTGCCATTCATATGAAACCAGACATTTTGGAAAAAACCAGTTATGGATTATTTGTATTTCAGAAACCCACCATTAAAATGGCATGTTTGGTCAAAAAAAATGGCCAGGTTCTAAGGGAAGGTTTGCTAACTCTGATAAACCCTAAATGGTGTGTTAGAAATTGGGATATTTTCCTGAAACCTGCCATTGAAAAAATGGTGGGTGGGCTAACTCTGATCCACCCTATTAGGGCGTATCAAATTTAATCAAACCCACCATTTTTTAATGGTGGGTTTCAAACCAAATCCTCCATTAAAAATCAAAAAAAACCACTTATTTCACACCAGACCTGTCAAAGTTAACATGAAATAAGTGGGTTTTTTCAAATAAACTATTTAAAGGCTTCCGCCACCTGTCCATGTCATCCACCCCTGGCTTCCCACCTCCTTCTACCTCCAACCTCCTTGCATATTTTTTTACCTCCAGCGTCATCATAAAAACATTCACCACTCTCATCATCACTCTCATCAATTTATCACCCTCATCACTTGATCACCCACCACCTTATTGCTCTCATTGCTTCATTGCTCTCATTGCTTCATTGCTCTCATCACTCTCATTGCTTCATTGCTCTCATCACTCTACCTCCAACCTCATCCAAAGAATCCAATCATTGTTTTATTTCTCTTTTCACTTGATCACTCTCATCACTTCATATCTCTCATCACTTTATCTTGCTTGTCACTTTATCCCTCTCATCACCTTATTGCCCTTACTCTTTCCAAATTGCCCCTAAGCAAACCTCCCCCCGCAAGTCCACACAAAAGTCCAACACACCAAAGCAAACATTGCCAAGGAACTCCACAACAATGAATCCTCCCCCATAAGCTTCCAAGGGCTCAAGTCAGCTCAAGAGAGCTGATCAAATCATCCTGTTCAACTGGCTCAAAATTACCTCCAACTATGATGCCTGCTTTTGATCCAACAATGAAACATGTGTTGGCCAACCTCCATCCTCTAAGGTCAATGGTTATCTCCTCATGGCCAATGAACTCAAGAACAAAACAAAAGGTAGGCTGGATCTGTCATCCAAAAAGATGGGGGAGTGATTCAAGAATTATCAAGCAAAGTACAAAAAGGCCCACTCCATGTCAATCTCCACCGGCTTTGGTATCACCAACTCTGACAAAGCCAAGGGAATCAACTTGGTGGTTGATAAGTTGGACTCCATTTGTCCTTTTTATATTCAAATGGATGAAATCTTTGGAAAGAAGGCCAACATCACCCCTTTAGGTGCTTTTGATGCCCAACAATCCAATTCAGTCCATGCTGAGGACTTTTCTGGGCATTCTCAGCCTAGCAATGGTGATCCTGAAGAAACCTTTTCCTTGGAGTGGCCCCCATCCAATGCCTAGGAGGATATTCAAATGCAATCAGCTCCAATTGCCTCTACTTCCGTGTTGATTGATGTGTCAAACCATACCTTGGACCCCTCCCCTCCTTCTTTTGATTGCTCTCTTCCTGGGTTATCATATCTCATCAACCTTGCTGATGTGGAGAATGATAATCCTCAGTCTCAATTACCCTCAACATTGGTTCAAGTAAGGAACCAAGCTCTTTTGTCTTCTGTCTGGTTAATCCTGACTGATTTAGATTGTAAAAAAACAGGCTCATCCATTCCAGAATGGCCAAAAAATCAAGCCAATGGGGCCTCCCACATTGCCTTTGAAAACTAGTGACAACTTTCAGACTCAAACCTCCTCTGCCAAGTGTAAGCAAAAGGCCTCCAATTCCATCAATATCAACCCCAAAAGTCATCAAAAGAGGAGAAACACTTCTGGTTTTTCAAGATTTGAAGAAATAATGGAGAAGCAAGATTCATGTAAGTCCGTTGGTTGAATATCCTTGCTTTCAAAATCATGCTCATTGCTTTTCCCCTGCAAAAAACAGTCAAATCACAAATTGAATCCAAGAAAATTGATTTTGAAAAGCAAAAGTGGGATTGTCAACTGGCCATGGATTTTCAAATGCAGAAAGACAAGTTTTTGGCTCATCAACAAAAATGGGATGCTGAGTGGAAGTTGAAACAGGCTGGGCTATAGTTTCAAAAAGAGGAAAAGGAAAAGGATTGAAAGCAAGCACAGCTGGAAAAGGAGAGGGAAAAACTTGCAACCAAAAAAAAGGATAAGGTATCAGTATCCTTGGCTTGCATTGGTAGCAGTAGAACAGCATATGAAATACAGAAGATAACTCAAATGCTGGGCTTGTAAATATATTTGCATGGGTGAAAGAAAAACAAAAAAAATATTTTTGATGACAACATTTGAGAGTATTCTTAACCCCACCAACATACAGATCTTTTTTTTTTATTTATATTTTTTCTCTAGAGTAAATTTGCCATTATTCAAGCCCCTACAAGTGTTTCTAGTTGTTTTATTAATTTGAAGTGACATGACCATTCTGGTATGGTTTGCTGTGTCCACAGCAGGAAAGGTACAGTGCTTGTACTTATTAGCTGCGTAAACCATTTTGATTATACCTTTTTTCTTGAAATAAATTCCAAATCCAAGGTCATGAAAAACAAATTGGCCATCTGATACTTTATATTTGTCTGTATTTTCAATAATTCAACCATTTGATTTCTTGGTTGGAACCACAATTAAAAAGGATTAGCCATAGATGTTGCCTTTGTCAATATGAGGAGATTTGTAAAAAGAATCCAAGGTGAAAGTGATGTGTGGGGAGAAATCAAAAGGTCTAGGCTTGTAACCAAATGCCAACAAAGAGAAAGAGGGGATTTTGTTGTCCTTCATGGTATCATGGTTTGATTCAAAGGAAAGTTTGGCCAAATTGCAAAACATTTGTCCTAGAATTTGGGATACTTTGTTGGCCTTAAGGTTGAGGAAAGCATACTCTTGAGGAGAAGATCTAATAGATGATTTCTTCACATGACAACCAAATAACTCAGAAGGGTGCATTGATTTTTGCCATCCAACTGCCCACATTTTTCCACCCCAAGATCTTGAAGGACCAACAGGGTTGACAAATTTTTTTGAACCATGAAGGAAAGTGGTGAAAAAGTTGATGTCCTTCTTATCTTGTTCTGAGAGTTTGTCCAAGGACACAAATTTGATTATTGCAACCAGGGCTTGGTGATCAGATTGATCAAGGACAATTACTTTGCCATGGTGTGGAGACTACTTTGGGATTGGGTAAAAAGTAGCAAATAGCTTGCTGGAAGTCACTTGAGGGGGAATTTAGTACTAAAACTATGGATAAGATAGAAGAATACTAAGGGTGGTTTTGAATTGCATGCCCCTCTAGGTACTATATTAGTCTCACAAAAATAAAAGAAAAGAGATTGGTGGCTGATTTTCAGATAGAGTTGCTACTATAGTAGTCTCTATCAGACCTAGGATCAATGTATTCAAGCTTGATCAGGAAGAAATGGTGGAACAGATAGTGACTTGGAGGAATGAAGCTGAGTAAGGGAAGAATACTTGATCTAGTCTTATCCTTTATATATTTTATCTTGTTTTATATTGATTTTATTGGTTACTGATTGATACTCCTTTGATGATACAGGTGATGATTTGAATAAAGGTTCAAATGGTTGAGCCTATAGTTGATAACTGAGGGTGATGGAGGTGGATGATGATGGTTATGATGATGGTTGATGATGATCAAGGTAGGTGGTGATGATGGATGATGATTTTCAAGGTAGCTGATGATGATGATGGATAATGATGATGATGGATGGTGATGATGATTTATGATGGTCAAGGTAGGTGGTGATGATGGATGATGATGATGATTGATGATGACAATGATGATTGATGATGATGATTGATGCTGGTGAAGGTATGTGGCAATGTTTGGTGATTTTCAAGTTATGGGGACATGGTGATGATTTTCAAGGGTATTGTCAGCTCTCTGATACCAGGAACCTTGCAGTCCTTTAGCTACAGAGAGTGATAAAAATACTGGAATAATAATAATAATTATTATTCCAAAAATAAACTCTTAGAGGCTCAAATAAATAATATAATAAGAGCAGTTGCAAGGTTTAATTGTTTTGTTAATAAAAGGTTTTCAATATGTATATAAAAGAGGGGCCATAGTATTTTACTACTGGGGGTCTTTACAGACAAAGCAACCTCTCTTCAAGGGGCCTCCTTAGGCAGTTTAAGAACCTTGGAATGAAGATGGGTGCCTTAGAAAGGGCTTATCCCACTATTGGCTGGGCATAAAAGCACAATGGCCAAGACAGGAAGGGAAACACTCACTCTGAGCACTTTACCACGAAAATCCTGCAATAATAGGAAGGGTTTCAGAGCAAATGGGGTGGATTGCCTGACTAAAATTCAAGGGTTGATTGGTTTGAAGAAATAAATAATAATACTACAGACTTGGTCATAAACCACCTCCTTAGATTCTTCATAAGCACTTGACTAACAATTACACGGTGTCTGATTGATAATAATAATTCCTGGTAAACTGATGATGGAATAATGGATCAAAAGAGGTCTGCATAAATACCTTTTTGGGGTGATTTTGAGCTTCTCAGGGCGCGTAGAGAGAGTTCTGCTCATGGGCTGAGGCTTGAAAGCCAGTCAGAGCAAGATTAGCACGTCCAATTTGTGCTGTTAATCAGCTGACCTTAGATCTTCTGGATTTCTGTACTATTTTAGCCACAGGATCTGTTAATCTATTATGGCATAAATTTGATTATTCTGCACTCATCCTTCATTTGTACTATTAGTATTTCTTCAAAAGGAACATATGTGGACGTTTACTGACTTTTTTTTATCTGCTGATCACGTAGATAGTTTTTAATAATTTTTATGAACACTTGTTGTAGTGTTTTGTGGTCTTCAAAGATCAGAGTCAATGATTTACGTGGTAATCCTTGATCTTTAATTTATTATTAAAAAATGTTCTAAACTTAATTTTTATTAATTTTAATTAAGTTTTGATCTTTTTAGATTTTTACTAATGCATATGTCAACTTGTTACATATGCCAGGCAACCCTAATTAGGTTGTAGCTCTTTTGAGCGGTACCTGGTTGTCAGATTAGTCACAACGGATCCAGACGCGGGGATCAGTCAGTTCAGATGCGCGCAGGGTGGGATCCGCTGCGTGCGTGGCAGAATTAGCTGCGCGCAGGTCTCTAGTACGCGGGAAACTGCTACTATGAGTACGTAGGGGTATGTAATGATGCGGGGCTGCGTGCGGGAATTGTGACATAACACATTTCCACATGTAACTCCTAAAATATACACAACACCTCAATTCTGAGTGAATTCTAGGTGTAAACCCTATACGTGACAACACGTGTGAAATTTTAAAATGGCAAAAAGGTGCCATACTGGTGTTGTAATTTTTAGTACTTTTCTTTTTTGATTATTTTAAAAATGTAAGGACTTGGATTTCAAGGGTGGGGTCAGTGAGTGACCCTACCTAATTTTGGGTGAGGAATCATTTTCTTCAATAATATTTATGGATTTCTCACTCCTTCTTTTGTTAATTTAGATATTCTTATTTTTTATAGTTTTGTGTTGCTATGACAGGTTGCTCTGTAGATAGTAGCAAGCTGACATTCCCCCACTCCAAGATATGTGAAAAAAAAATTCTGGGTCAATGCCTTCTGCTGGCTCTGTAGTTCCTTAGGTGTATGGGTCCATCAGGGATATTGTGTTGAGTTAACCATTCATCCTTATCAGCTGATTCTCCCTTGTATCTAACTAGGTAGATTCTGACATCTTTTCCATTGATCCTTTTTTTTTATCTTTAAGTATCTTGCTAATTTTTCCTCTGTCTTTTTCAGGTTCTTCTGCAACAGGTATTTCAGGTGAAGGAGTATATTCTCCATTCCTTGGGTGGTAGTGTTTGATGAGACTTACTGGGAAGACTGGGTGTTTTCTAGAAAGATCATCACTAAGGATTACTTCCACAGCATTCTTAACATGAATTTATTAATGGTGAAAGGTCCAACAAAAGCTGGTCTAAGCTTTCTATTTACAGCTAAGTTGGTGAAGTTGGCGTTAGAGATCAAGAATTGATCACCAATATTGAAATCAGGCTCCTTATGGGTTTTATCCCACCTTTGTTGGTTATACTCCACAGCATCCTGGACACACTTAACAGCATGTTTATTGGCTACATCTATCATGTTTTTGAAATCAATTCATTTAGGGTGAATATTTGTTAGCTGGTGATTAAGGTTATCCTTGGTTAGTCTAGGAATCCATCCTCTTTCCAGTATGTAAGGCCCTTCCTTAGTGGTAGAGTGCTTGCTACTGTTGTAGGCCATCTCTAGTGCAGGTAAAAGGCTAACCCAATTGGGGCAATAACCATCAGGATTCTTGTATTCTAGACCAAAGCCACAGAATCTCCTGAGCATGTCTTCCAGGGTCTGAATCATTCTTTCAGCTAAGCCATCTGTCTGAGGATGATAAGCTGTAGAGAAAGCTAAGGTGGTTCCCAGAATGTCATGAAGATTTCTCCGGAAGTCAGAGGTGAATTTAGGATCTCTGTCACTGATAATGATCTTGGGAACTCCAACATCAGCAATGAGTCTGTTCCAAAATAATAGGGCAACTTCCATAGCAGTGTCTTCCTTGTGATTAGGTAGAAGCTTTGCTTTCTTGGAGAACCTATCCACGATGACTTGGACTGAGTTGTAGGAATAGGCTCCTCCTGGTGTCAGTCCAGTTACAAAGTCCATGTTGATGATCTCCCATCTTTTCTTGGGTTCAGAAATCTTTTTCAGTAGACCAAACCTTTTCCCAGTGGTCCTGTTGGACTTCTGACAAGTTTCACAACTAGTAACATACTGGATAGTGGAGTCTCTCCAATTGATCCACCAAGCAGTTTGTTTAACCTTATCTAAGGTTCTATCAGCAGATAAATGACCAGATGAGCAGTTATCATGGCATTCAGCCAGGACGTGTTTGCTATGGTCATCCTTAGTTAAGATTATAAAACTTGAATGTTGATGCCTGTAGTATACTAGACCATCCCATATGGTGAACCTTCCGGCTTTGTATGGTTTCAAGAGGGGTTCAGGTAGGCTATTGATCAATTCAGATGGTGGAGAAGTACTTTCCATAATGGTGATCAGAGTTTTCATGCCAGAATTGTAAGATTCTTTGAGTGAGTTGAACAAGGATTCATCCAATTCACAAATGTGGATTCCCATTATAGGAGCTTCAACGTTCAACATGTTAATTTTAAGGATAGGGAAGATATCATTATCCTCTGGATCATAAGCAGGGTTACTTGGGTCATTGGGTAAAGCATTCCTGCTCAAACTATCAGCATTCTGGTGTTTAGCACCAGCTTGGTGAACTATGGTCATCTGACCTCTGTACTGTTGTATGGCTATCTGCCATCTTAACATGTGCCTACTAGGGGCCTTCATGTTCATCAAAGTCCTGGCAGCATTGCAGTCAGTAATCACTGTGAACTTGGTGCCTTCCAAGTAATAATGAAGTTTCTCCAGAGCCCATACTAAAGCAAGGCATTCCATTTGGCTTGCACCATACCTTTTCTCAGTATCCTTAACTTGTCTGGATATGAAGAGTATAGGTTTTTCCACCAGTTTGTCATCCTCTATGACTTTGTGGTGTAATGCGGCTCCTAGCCCGTCCATACTAGCATCTATATAGAGCTTGAAAGGTTTAGAATATTCTGGTTGAATCAGTACTGGAGCTGAAGCCATGGCCATCTTGAGTTCCTTGTAATTTTTAACTCTTTCATGAGTCATTTCAAACAAGGTGGTGTTGTTGCAGATTTCATACAGACACTTGGTTAGAAGAGAAAAATTTGGTAAGTACTTCCTATAGTAGCGGCAGAAGCTAATAAAAGATAGGAGTTCAGTTTTATTCTGAGGCATTGGCCTATTCATGACTGCTGCTATCTTGTTTTGGTCAGCAGCTAAGGTTAGTCCAGAGAAAATGTGTCCTAAGGCTTTCAGTTCTCCATAACCAAAGTTACAATTTTTCATTGATACTTTTAATCCCACAGCAGAGATATTTTTGAGGACTAATCTTACTTTATCCAGGTGGGTATCCCAATCATCAGAGTAAATGATAACATCATCAATGTAAACCATCATCCATCCTTGTCTGATGAAAAATCCTAGAACTGTGTCCATCATCCTTTGAAAATGAGAAGGAGCATTTTTTATACCAAAAGGAATCCTTAGATACTCATAAATTCCCAAATGACAGATAATTCTCATGAATTTTTGGCCATCAGGGCTGATAGGTATTTGGTGAAAGCCTTTCAGCATGTCCATGGTAGTGATGTACTTAGCCTTGGACAGTTTATGCAGAGCATGGTCAATCCTTGGAATTGGATAATAATCAGCTTGGGTGTAGTTGTTTAGCATTCTGAAATCTCCAACCATTCTTGACTTATTTTTGTGCCAAGCTATAATTACTGGAGTAGTGATATCTACTTGTTCATTGTGTCCTACTTTGCTTAAGACTTGTAGGTAAACCAACTCTTGAATATGAGTTTCCAGAGAAGCTCTAGATTTTGGATTAGAAGGGTAAGCAGGTCTCCTGAGGTTAAGTGGGTAAGGAGGCTTAATGGTTAGAGTCAGAATCATATCATGTCCTTTGATGTTACCAATGGGGTGATCCTTGGTACAGAAAGCATTCTGATTTTAAAAGCATACTTGTAGGATGTCCCGTCTTTGTTCTTCATTGAGCAGGGGATTCAAAGCTTCTTGAGAGAAGTATTCCTGATTGAAACTCTCTAAGTGTTTTTCATAAGTTGAATCAGAAGTTTGAGCATTGACATGGCATATTTGAAAATTCTTGTTCCAGTTTCCCCCTATGGTGAAGTATCTACCCTTGCTTTGGAATACATCTATACCATACAAGCAAAGAGAATCATTACCAAGGATAAAGTAATCAGATAATTGGTTTTGGAGCACTACAAATTCAATGTTCAGTTTGAGTGATCCTTTAGAGTGAGGGAGTATGATATAAGAAGACCATACTCCAAAAGCATTGAGAGAAGAATTACAACTGCTGAACTTAGCCTGAGGTACTGGTAATAAGTTCAGTTTCCAGTTTGGGTCTTGTTTCTCCAAATAAGTTGAACCAACACAAGAGCAAAAGGCTCCACTGTCTAGAAGTAACTTAACAGGGGAACCTTGAATTAAACCAGTAGCACATCATGTTTTTCCTGAAGTGTAACTTTTACTGGCAGAAGTTTTTAGAGTCAAGGCCTTAGCCTCAGAGATGTGGTGAATCTTCATGTTGGGATTCAATTTTTGAGGTAAGTTAGAATCCTCATTGACAGAATTTTTGTCTAGAGAAGACTCAATACTTCCTTCAATGACATTGATGGGGTTAGTGATCATCAAATCACACTCAGAAATTGATCCATCAGTATCATCTAGGTGAGGTTCAGGATTATCATACTCTTCTCCTTCAATAGGATTAATCCTTTTCCTAGGTAGAGGACAATCAGGTTTTACATTTCCTTTTTGGTTACAGTTCCAACATACTTTTTCCTTTGACTCTGGATTCTTCTTGACCTCCAATGTAGTTGGATTAGTGGCAGGGGATTCCTTGGTTTTGGCAGTATAATCTTCCCTGTTCCTAGTATTTTGTTCCCTGGGGAGTCTGTTGACTCTCTTATCTAGACCATTCATATCAATAGTCTCTTCCAACATACCTATCAGGGTAGAAATATCAGAATCCATAGGCATCCTGCACCTTACACTGTGCTTGATTTGTCCAGGACATAAGTTGAGAAGTCTTTCATTGACTTCTTCTTTATCAGCATCTGGGTAAAAACAGTCTAAGCCCCACTTATGAGGTTTGTCCTTAGATGGATCAAACTGGGAGGTTTCAAAAGTTTTCATCATCTTTCTTTTCCAAATCCTAGTACCAAATTTTACTTTGATCAATTCTTTCCAAGAACTCCAGGATAAAGATCCAACTTCTTCCCTTTTATTGATAAACCAATAAAGATCCACTCCTTCAAATAGTCTGAGCAATCTTACCACAACTATTGTATCAGGGAGCTCATAAGAAGAAAGGGTATAATCAATAAATTTAATGAAACTGACATGGTTGTATTCTCCTTCTCTGGAGAATTTAGGCCATTCAGTAATGGGAGGAAGTAACTTCAAATCCTTTTCTATTTCAGGAGTATTACTGGGCTTAAAAGATTCATCCCTAGTTTTCATAGTTCTGGCAGGAACACTAGGAGTACTGGTGAACCTAGCAGGTCTAGTTTCTTCCAGGTCAATGACTGGGGAGTTAGTAGAATTGACTTTAAGATCTCTGAGATCATTCTTAATCATACCTAACTTCAAGTCAAGTTTGTAATTTAGTAAATCAATTTTTTTAATCAGGTGAGCTGAAGGAGTAGGACTAGTTTTCTTAACTTCTTCCTTAAGCTGGTTCATGGTTGCAAGAATATCTTCCTGAAGAATTAATTGGTTCATCATCAATATGTTTCATCAGGTCCAACTTACTATATTTTATACTATCCTTGATTTGTTGTATTTCTAACTCATCAATTATCATATTCTGAGACTGGGTATCAATCACTCTGAAAATACTCAGACTCAATCTGTCCAATTGTTGATAAACTTTGTCAAAACACTGGCTGATAAAAGTAAAATTGTGAGACACATTTAAAGAGAAGCTATTAAGAGCTTCTACATCTAATTGTGGTACACCTTTTTCCACTTCTGGGCTAGGGATACTATGCTGTCCCAATCCTTTGAGCTCCTTAACTTCTGATGGGCTGAGGACCTCTTCTTTTTGGGTTCCTTTCCCTTTAAGGAAGCTAACTGATCCCAAGGATTCCAGTTCTGCATGTAGCCTTCTACCTCGTTCTTTGGGATCAACTTTTGCCGAGAAATCCAAGATTTCTTTGCCAGAGAAATAGCTCTTCTCATACCTGGCTGATCCCCCTGGGTCCGAGCCAGTTTGAATTGTTCCCAATAGCTCACGTGCTCCTTCACTAATACCTTGACTCTTTCCTCCTTGGTTGAGTCCAGCTGAGGTGACATAGGAGGACCGGTATCCTCCTGGGATAACTTGTTGGGCAATGGGTGGTTCTCTAACGCTCTGTTGGTTGAGTTGGTGGCCGCAGTTGTCGCCGTTGTTGTCCCATGTGATGCTATGGTCACTGGTTTGAGCCCCCTCATTGCGCTTGCGACTGGAGTCCTTGCGTGTACGTTTCCTCCGGGAAGAGATCCATACAATGGGCCTCTACCTGTTGCACGGTTGTTGCGCCTGTTTTGGTACATAGCACCAAAATAAATGAGTAAGTCTTTTGTCAAAACTTTTGAGAAAAGACTTAAAAAAATATAAAAAATAATATTTTTTGTGTATTTATATTTTTAATAATTTTTTTATATATATTTTAACTCACTTAAAGTTAAATTCAAGGGTACCAACACTTGGTTGGGATCACAACTGTCCTTGGGGGGTATTCCAACGGGGTCTGAGTGAGTTCCAATAAGATCCTGGGATAAATCCACGGGTAAGTCCAAGGGTACACTGTCTGGGACATCCTCTAGGAGGTCCTGGTCAATGAGATCACCAAAAACCAAATCCACTGAGGTGGATAAAGACAAAAAAAATATAAGTTTAATATTTTTTTTGTGTTTTTACGTGGCAAGATGATGTTTTTAGAAAAATAATCACTTTTATTAGTTTTGGATTTTTCTTTATCTTCAGGATTATTTAGTTTATAAATATAAAGCTTCCTTTGATAAATTTTCCACTCCTTATGTTGCCTTAATAAAGAATTGAAATTGATAATTCTTTCAAGCTCAAGTTCTTTGTCCTTTATAACCTGCTGTTTATAATAAAGCAATTTCTCTTGTTGTTGCTCAGGAGTTATAATAACAGAGACAAGGTTACAGAGTTTTTCTTCTTTTTTCTTTTTAAGAAGTTTCAAATAATAATTGATCAATTCTCCATTGGTCTTAAGATCCACTAGAGAAACAAAGGATCAAAGATATATGTTATAAGTATTTTAATTTATTTTTTTATGAAAATTAGACTTGTCCAAGGAATAAATAATCAAAGATTAATTATTTAAGGATATTTCCCGGCCAGACCCCTAGTTGTCAGCTCTCTGATACCAGGAACCTTGCAGTCCTTTAGCTACAGAGAGTGATAAAAATACTGGAATAATAATAATAATAATAATAATTCCAAAAATAAACACTTAGAGGCTCAAATAAATAATATAATAAGAGAAGTTGCAAGGTTTAATTGGTTTGGTAATAAAATGTTTTAAATATGTATATAAAAGAGGGGCCACAGTATTATACTACTGGGGGTCTTTACAGACAAAGCAAACTCTCTTCAAGGAGCCTCCTTAGTCAGTTTAAGAACCTTGGAATGAAGATGGGTGCCTTAGAATGGGCTTATTCCACTATTGGCCAGGCATAACAGCACAATGGCAAAGACAGGAAGGGAAACACTCACTCTGAGCACTTGACCACGAAAATCCTGCAATAATAGGAAGGGTTTCAGAGCAAATGGGGTGGATCGCTTGACTAAACTTCAAGGGTTGATTGGTTTTAAGAAATAAATAATAATACTACAGACTTGGTCATAAATCTCTTTCTTAGATTCTTCATAAGCACTTGACTAACAATTACACGGTGTCTGATTGATAATAATAATTCCTGGTAAACTGATGATGGAATAATGGATCCAAAGAGGTCTTTATAAATACCTTTTTGGTGTGATTTTGAGCTTCTCAGGTTGCGTAGAGAGAGTTCTGCTCATGGGCTGAGGCTGGAAAGCCAGTCAGAGCAAGATTAGTACGTCCAATTTGTGCTGTTAATCAGCTGACCTTAGATCTTCTTGATTTCTGTACTATTTTAGCCACAGGATCTGTTAATCTATTATGGCGTAAATTTGATCATTCTGCACTCATCCTTAATTTGTACTATTAGTATTGCTTTGAAGTGAAAATATGTGGACGTTTACTGATTATCTATCATCTGCTGATCAGGTAGATAGTTTTTAATAATTTTAATGAGCACCCCTTGTAGTGTTTTGTTTGTGGTCTTCAAAGATCAGAGTCAATGATTTATGTGGTAATCCTTGATCTTTAATTTATTATTAAAAAATGTTCTAAACTTAATTTTTATTAATTTTAATTAAGTTTTGATCTTTTGAGATTATTACTAATGCATATGTCAACTTGTTACATATGCCAGGCAACCCTAATTAGGTTGTAGCTCTTTTGAGCGGTACCTGGTTGTCAGATTAGTCACAACGGATCCAGACGCAGGGATCAGTCAGTTCAGATGCGCGCAGGGTGGGATCTGCTGCGTGCGTGGAAGAATTAGCTGCGCGCGGGTCTCTAGTACGCAGGAAACTGCTACTATGAGTACGTAGGGGTATGTAATGATGCGGGGCTGTACGCAGGAATTGTGACATAACACATTTCCACATCTAACTCCTAAAATATACACAACACCTTGATTCTGAGTGAATTTTATGTGTAAACCCTATACGTGACAACACGTGTGAAATTTTAAAATGGCAAAAAGGTGCCATACTGGTGTCATAATTTTTAGTACTTTTCTTTTTAATTATTTTAAAAATGTAAGGACTTGGATTTCAAGGGTGGGGTTGGTGAGTGACCCTACCTAATTTTGGGTGAGGAATCCATTTCTTCAATAATATTTATGGATTTCTCACTCCTTCTCTTTTTAATTTAGATATTCTTATTTTTTATGGTTTTGTGTTGCTATGACAGGTTGCTCTGTAGATAGTAGCAAGCTGACAGGTATGGGGTATTGGGTAAATAATGGTGGTGGTGGATGGTCAAAAGTAAAGGTTATGGGCTGGGTCATGGTCAAAAGTATGTGGTATTGATGATGGATGGTCAAGGGTATTGGTGGTGGTTGATGATGATTGTGGTGATTGATGATGTTGACAATGGTGATGGTGATGTTGTTGGTATGGGATATGGGATTGGTGATGGTCACAGTATGAGTTATGGGATAATGGTTGAGGATGGTAAAATTATGGGTTAAGGGTGCCTGGGAGGCATGGTGATCCCTGGAGGGGAGGATGGAGGGATCTGATGGGACCTGGATGGGGGAGAGAGGCCTTCTATTTATAGAAAATCCTGCCCTCAGGGCTGCCCCTGCGGGTCTCCCTGGTACAGTGAATACAGTTCATGAGGCATTTTGGCTGTTCAGAGGAGGAGACTGTGCAGTATCTACATGCATTTACACCCTTGCATGCATTGCTGTGCTGCATTGATACAGGCACCCCCTGCATAAATTACTTCTGTATAGTGGTGGTTGGTCATTTGTCTGGTCCTGTATGCAGTGCCTTGCATATATTGCCCCTGTATACAGCTATTTTTTTGGTGCTGCATGCAGGTTCTTGCATATATTGCTCTTGTATACAGCTGTTTGTTTGGTGCTACATGCAGGTTCTTGCATATATTGCTCCTGTATACATCTGTTTGTTTGGTGCTGCATGCAGGGTCTTGCATATATTAATTATGTATACTGCTGCAGGTTTATTTGATGATGTATGGTTTTACTGTATGTGGTATGTACTTGGAGGCTTCCAGGTTCTGGTATGTGGTATGTACTTGGAGTCTTCCAGGGTATGTCCATGAACCTTCACTGGTCTGTGACACCTGGTAGGGGTATGGATAGGCCAGGGTTAATTTGAGCTGTATCTTCTAAACCATGAGAGATAGGGGGGTACTTTGGCTGAGTGACTAGGGTTTATTTTTGGTGTAGAATCAATTTTTGAGGTCTTTTTGATGATTGGAGCCAACCCTATACTAAAAACATGATTCTGATGGCTATAATTTAGGTTTTGGAGCACCACAACGGTGGAAGAAATGGAACCGTTTGATTGTTTGTTTTGCTTTCTCAAATTCTTCCTGGGTGGGTTTTTGACTATTATTTTTCTTTTTGGAAACAACTGAAGGGTACAGATCCAAAGGACGCAGTTTCCGACCAGACCAAACCACCTTTTCATTAATACCTTCCTCAGCAACCTCCAAAGATATTTTGGAATCTCTCATTTGTTTCCTCTTTTGGCAAGAAGCCCTACTCTTCCAAACTCTCTGTATGTTCTTCAAGCCAACTCATTCCATCTTGTTCCCTCCCAATCCTCTATTTAGATTGGGGTGAGGAAAAAGGCCATATTCAATTGTTTTTGTAACATTTTGAGGGGGGTGGGAGAAGAATTGCATGTTCCCCAAAAGCGGTCAAATGTTTTCCAAAAAAAAAAAAAAACAATGTAATTCCAATAGACATCATTTGTTAAAAATTATTGAATAAAAAAAAGAAACCAAAACTGGACTTGAACCCAGGGACACCATAAGCTGAATCCCCCCCAAAAAAATTGGCATGAGTGGCCCATGCAACAGACCAACAAGCAAAGTTATAACAAAAATTAAAATTAAAAAAAAACCTACCTTCCATGGCAAAGAACCCCTGAAATAACCATGGTGCAGTCCAGAGACATCTAAAAAGAAAAAAAAAAACATCAAAAACAAAAAAAATAACTGGAGGTCAGCTCCAAAGAATTCTCCAAAAAAGGGAGCAGGAGACATTGGTGATTGATTGTTTTATCAATTGATAAAAACCAATTCAATCAATTTATTGATGGTTTTGATTGATCACAAATTGATCAACTAATCAATTGCAAATCAATCAATGGAATTGGTTTTGATTGATTGATCAAAACCATCAATTAATTGATCAATTGATTGATCAATTAGGATTTGATTGACCAATCAATTCCTAATTGATTGGTGGGGGTTGGTTGAGCAAGGCAGGAGGAGGAGGAGGAGGAGGAAGGGGGGAGAAAGAGAAGGGAGGAGCTTACCAGATGAGGAGGGGGATTCAAGTGAGATGAGGTGGAGCTGAGAGAGAAGACCTGGGGGAAGTTCAAAGGAGAGGTAAGCAAGGGTGGTTTAGTGAGTGGAAAGAATGAGGGAAGGGGAATCACTGAGTCTGTTGGTGAGTTGGATGGTGGATGTTTTGGGGAGCTTGGTGAGGCAGGTTTCTTGGTGAGGTTGATGATACTGGTGAGGTTGGTTAGATTGCTGAGGTGAAGGAGGTGGTTTGATGAGGAGGAGGAAGGAAGGTGACTGGTGTGTGAGTGGGGTGAGGTGGAAGTGTTGGAGCGGTGAGGTGGAGGGGAGAGGTGGGTGGGCTGGCAAGTGGTGGGGTATGAGGTGGAGGTCTTTTTTGATTTTTTCTAAGTCCACTAAGAAAAAAAAAACCCCACTCAGCCTGGAAACTTGGGTGAACAACCAAAAAAAAAACTTACTGTGAAGTTATTTTTCACCTATTTAAAAATCAAACATTACTCATCAAAGTGAGCAAGGGTGAGAGGAAGAATCCGCTCTCTCATAGAAGAAGATGAGGGACAAGATGAGACAGGGATG
This sequence comes from Puccinia polysora, assembly GCA_025617555.3. Classification (NCBI taxonomy): domain Eukaryota; kingdom Fungi; phylum Basidiomycota; class Pucciniomycetes; order Pucciniales; family Pucciniaceae; genus Puccinia; species Puccinia polysora. Next base: position 29,291,780 of record CM062618.1, read on the forward strand.
ACTTGAGGTGAGTCAGGAATATCATCTTCAAATATTTTGTTCCATTCATCTTTGATGTTGGCCAAAAGATTGTGAAGGATTACACAAGTGATAATCCAGTTGATGAGGAACTTCATTTCTTTGGGGTTTTGAAGCCAGTTTTGCATTTCCCTTAAGCTGGCCCATCTTCCTTTCAGGACTCCTATGGCATGCTCAATCCAAACTTGTGATTGGGAAAGATGATAGTTGAAATTGGTTTTTCCTTGATTTTCAGATGAAAGGTTCTGGTATTCTGGAACCACATATTTGCCACTAGCATAAGCTGAATTTGCCAGAAGGTATTGATTGTGGTCAAAGTAGTTCTCTGGTTTTTGGGCAATCCACATCCGATTGAACATGTATGAATCATGACAAGAACCTGGAATGTCAGCATGGAGGGATATGAACTTCTTGTTTTTATCACAAACAAGTTGTAGGGCCACAGAGTAACTAAACAAAAAGATGAAACTTATTTGGTCAGTGGTGTGATCAAAGGTGTTATCAAAGTCATTGGAAAAGAAATGAATCAGTTGTCTTTTTTTGCAATCAAAATAGTGGTTGCCATCTAGCTTGGGTTTTTGACTCAAGGGGATGGTGGTTCCATCAACAAACCCAATGCAACCAGGAAAGCCTTTGGTCTCCATTAATTGAGATATCTCCTTGCGTTCTCCTTTGTTTGTCCAAGAGAGGACTGAGAGACGGAAAGATAGGATAGCAATCATGACTCTTTTGGTGTATAATTCAATGCTTCCATAACTGACTGAGAATAGATTTTACAATCAATGGATTGCTGCTAAATTTCCATTTGATCCCAATCTACAAAGAGCAAAAGCAAGTTGGATGGCTGGATTGCATTGAGGATTCCAAGAATTTTTCTGGAAGATGTGGTGGTCTTCAATCATCTCCAAAATTTTGAAGGCAAAAAAGTTTGGAATAGTTGCTGGAAGCTTAAGTTGGGGATGAGATGAAGCTTTTGCCTTTCATACATAGGGTTGTGGAGGGTGTGTATTCTTGGAGCCATGTATTGCTTTTCCAACAAAGGATTCAAAGCTAAAAAAGTTGATTCCAAATCAAAGTCTGAATCAGAGTCTGAATGGGAGTCAAACAGTAGCAAAAGTTCAGTCAGCTTTTTTGCTTTTTCAACTTGCTGACGGGAAGTTTGATTGGAAATGTTGAGAAAGATGGTGATGTGATGTGGGGTGATGAGATGATGATAGGATTTGATTTGTGTGAAGATGGAGATGTGAAAATTGATAGAGATGTCAAGCGATGGAGATGAGATGTGTGTGATGCAATGGAGATGCAACTGGGATGGATTTGCTGATGTGGATAGGTGTTTTAGATGTGATGGATGGTGGACGGATGATTATTCATAAATGGCGGGTTTAATGGCAAGTTTGATGTTTGAAAGCCGCCATTTTCATGAAACCCACCATTTCAAAATAGACCAGTTAGGGGGTATGTGTATTTCAGAAACCCGCCATTTTTAATGGCGGGTTTGGTCAAAAAAAATGGCGGGTTTCTAATGGCGGGTTTGCTAACTTTGATACGCCCTATTATATATTTTTGAGTTTTCAAGCTTCTTCAAAATATATTCACCTAAAATTCATTTCAGTTTTTTTCTTTGATTATAGTAATTTTTTCCCCTATTTGTTATGCTCCTTCAAATCTGCTTCATCTTTTCTTCGATTCATTCATTCAGTTATTGTCATTATTTTTTGAATCATTCAAAGGCAATTTTGAACAGCTCCTTTTTTTTGAAAGAATTATATTGGTTTCATAAATAGTTGATATTCTTTTGCTTTTGATTTGTTCAAAATTTTGAAGATTCTTTGAAGAAGCTTGAATTTCAATATTTTCTAATATTTGAAAATTTTTTGAAATGATTTTGGTAATTATTATAAAAACATCAATTTGTTTATTTCAATTGATTAAGATTTTATTTCTTATATTTTCCTTCAAAGGGGCTTCAAATAATTTTATTTTGTATTTTCATATTTTCATTTTAATTTTTTTTAGTTGCTTTAGAAAATATTCAAAATGATGTTTAATTCAAATTTGGCTCATGAATCAAAAAGCAATTCACAAATTTATTCAATTGAAGACAGTTTTTCATGAGATCATTTGATGGTAAAGCATGCCCAAAGGCATCAATTCATCCAATTATTTATGAATTAATAAAAAAAAAATCATAAAACCCATGCCTTTTTGAATTTATTCACACTTTTTCTTCTTCTTCTTCTTTATTTTTAGTGAATTAAGACATTGTGGATATTTCAAAGGAATGAATTGATTCTGGGACTGGAAAATTTTGAAAGATTGTAGATAGGAACAAAAATTATGTGAAAATATTAAGTACATTCAAATTGAATGATGTACATATTTCAGGAACTGAGTAAACAATTACACCAAGGAGAATTTGTCTTATTATAAGGAAAAGAAATCAAAATTTGATTCAACCTTAAAACCCAAAAAATGCTTTCTCCATGTCAAAAAATAATTTTCACAAAAACTTTCATGAGGAAATCAAGCAAAATCAATAAATCAATTCAAGGTCAACAAATCTTTCTTTGTAAATTATTTGGATTTTTGAAATGGGAATACTGTAAATAAAAAATTAAAATTCATGCCCAAATGAAGTAGTAGGTACAAGGGTTGTCAAATGATTTCATGTCCATGGCTTCAACCAGGGTAAAAGGTGAGCCATGAAAACAAAAGAAATTTCAATTAAACCCAATTTTCAAAGTGATTGTTTGAAGGTAACTGAAAAAAAGGCAAGAAAATCTGGCCTGGAAGGTTCATTCCAGAAAACCAGGTTGAAAGTTGGTTGTCAATTGTTTCAAGTTTTATTGAAAATGGTACAAGCCCACTGGCTGATGGTGAATATTTCTTAAATTAAATGGTCATTTTTTTTAGATAATAGTTTATTTTTGGAAACTTCTCAGTAGCTAGTGGGATGTTGATTGAATTTTATGCTTTGAAATGCAAAAGTAGACCATTTGAAAACAGATGTGAATAGATTCATGAAACTTGATTCCATAAACTCAAAGGATTGAATCAATCCCCCATGGAAGGGAAAGGCTGAAAATTTTGATTGGAATAAATTCAAGTATGGTTTGGGAGTACATTCATGAAAGATCCAAGTGGAAAATTTCAAAAACAAACTTGATAATGACCCAAGATGATGTTAAAAATCCAAAAACACCAAATGATAAAAACAACTTATCTATTCAATATTGTATGTACTATCCCTGATGCAGTTTATCTTTTGATTAGGCTTAAAATTCTCTCATCAGCCTAAAAATTGAAAATCAAAGACCAAATCTCAAGCAAAATAATGCTTGAGCCCCTCTATCAATTGTTTGTAAACCTAGTATCTCCCTTGAATATCAAATGAAGCTCTACAAAATTTTGAGCTAAAGGATTTCAAGAAGCCCACTTAGAATTGAAAATTTGTTGTATGGAACTTCCAAAGCAAAGCTTTTGAAAAATATGGATATTTTGTGGCCCAGGGTCCAACCAAGGTAGTCACAACCAGTGAGAATGGTCATGGGTGAGCGGACTGGAGAGGAAGAGGAGCAGAAGAGATGGATATGAAACAGATTAACGTTATCATAGCCTGGGGTGAGTAGCCCGCGAAGATAGAAGAGCTTGAGGAGTCGAGTTGGAAGAGTGTAGGCCAGGAGGCTGTAATGAAGTAAGGATGTAAGCGATGAAAGCGCCAACGCGTAGGAGGAATAGTCTAAGGAGCAGTGAGGCGGGCCATGACGTCGTGTGGGAGATCTCCTCGGAAGCCGCGACCCCCGCATGATGTTGCTCCCGCTCCCGCCCCCCTTCTCCCGGGGTGTCCTGCCTCCTCCCCGGCCCGTCCGGATTCCCCCCCTGGTGATCTTGTGGCTCATGTCGTCATGACCATCCTTGTCCAACCCATTCGATCTCATCATTTTCAAAAATTCAACTTACTCTTCCTCCTCATCACCATCGCCAGATCCCCACTTGAAGTTAACCTGAACAGTTTTCGTTGGATTCCGCTCGCCTTAGAGTAAACACTCGTCATGGCCGAGATCGACGATCCGGTTTCCCAGGTAAGTTATACTTATCCATCATCCCACTCCGATCGACTTCAATCGATCGAGTGTCCCCTCTTCCCCTGCACCCTTTCGTTCTTTCTTTCTTTCTCGTTTATGAAATCTGCTCGGTCTTTATGGTCAGGCTTCCTCAGCTGATCAGAAACGGTCAACCGCCTCGTTATCTGCAATCCTATACATCCCTTGGCATCCAGGAACCATCATCAGATCCCAACCGACCACCGGCTGAACATCCACCTCGATCTCCTTCCACCTCAGAAACCCAACCGAATCGATCGAATCCAAGCGTCCCACCGCCTGCCTCCCCCTATAATGATCGCCGAGCGGTTCGTCGTCGCAAGAAACTGGCTTCCAAGGACCTTGGATCGGCCGATCCCGAGAATTCTTCCGATCTTTCCAGTCGCAGTGATCATGATCTCCCCACCTCAATCCTTCTCTCGCCCGATATCAAGCTACCCATCACGATCCAATACCTATTCGTACCCGCTCAAAAATCGAGCTCGGACTCGATCTCGCGTACCAATTATGATCATCAACTTCAAAACGATCACCACGTCTCCAAGACGAGCCCCTTGTTTAGCTACTTTGACGGGGAAACTTTGAGGCCGATCAGAGACATGAATTTTGATTCAAAGTCTACCTCACTGGGCTCCTCTTTACCTAAGGGCAAACATCGCGCGTCGGAACCCAGCAAGTCCAATCACCAATCAGAATCATCACCAGACCCGATCATGGAGGCCTTCGAATCAGTGCCTGATCTAAAGACCTACGAGAGTCCTGTCAAGGGTGAATTAGTTCAGTGGTGTATAACAGAGGGCCAGGTCCTACATGAACACGAGGGTTGGCGAACGCGTCCAGTTGTCAAGATCAAAGAGCCCTGTACTCATGCTGTACAGTGGCACGGTCAATGCGCAATCTGCGGAAGCGATCTAACCATGTGTGCCATTCTTGTCCCCCTCCTCTCTTTCTTCAATTCATGATTCATTTCATTCCTTGTTTATGAACTCGTCCAAACCCCCCTCCCATCTCAACTTTTTCACAGAGGTGACTATACCGGAATATCCGAGACTGCTCGGGCGAGCATTCCAATGTCGCATGGGCCTTCGACATTGACCGTATCAGTTTCAGAGGCTCAGCGACTCGAGTCTGAAACTCGCTCCCGATTACTTAAGACTCAGAAATTATCATTGATAGTTGATCTCGACCAAACAATCGTTCATGCTACCGTTGACCCCACTGTCGGCGAGTGGATGGCCGATCCAAACAATCCCAACTGGCCTGCACTCCAAGATGTTAGCCGATTTCGCTTAAATGACGGTCCTAACATTAACCATGAGGGATGCTATTATTATCTCAAACAACGGTCAGTCTCTTGTCCTCATCCATCTCTTTCTTTCTCTCTTTTTTTCGAGCTTGAGAGTAGTTAGAATATCTCCAATGCTTCCTAGATACTAAGGAATTGAGCGGTGCCCTAGTCCTGGTTTGTCAGAATTCTTGCATTCCCTGGCGGATAAGTATGAGATGCACGTCTATACCATGGGGACCAGGGCATATGCCGATGCTGTCTGTCAGCTTATTGATCCTACAGGTGAAATCTTTGGCAATCGGATACTAAGTCGTGACGAAAGTGGTAGTAGGTCCTCCGGTTTTACCTCGCTTTCTTCTACCTCTGAATTGGCTGAGTCGTCTGATTTGTTCAAAACTAAGGCGTGACACAAAAGTCTATCAACCGGCTCTTTCCTGTCGATACGAGTATGGTGGTCATTATTGATGATCGCGGCGACGTTTGGGAATATAGCCCGAATCTGGTCTCAGTCGTTCCTTGTAGGTTCCATTAGAAAACTTACCAGTATGTTTTCCTTTGTCTTGGGCTGACTTGCTGGCATGCCAGACAATTTCTTTGTTGGCATTGGCGACATCAATGGTGCTTTTCTGCCGCCAGCTCGGCAACTTGAGACTTCTCCGCTAGAGGCCGGCCAATCTACCACTGCTCCCGTTGCCAAAGAAGAAGTTTCTATCTCAGCTATGACTGTGACCGATCATTCTCAGTCTTCCACCCCGTCCTCGGAAGCTGGATGCAAAGCCTTCCCTGACGACTCAGAATCTGATAACCTCACTGAACCAATCGCCACCCGTCAAGCTTGCAAAACGTCTGGGTCGACTTTGACTGGTCTTGCTGGTGGCTTTACCCAATCAAACGATGTCTCCCCAGAAGATGTTGCGAAAACTGCAAGATCTAAGCTTATTGCTGACCAGGTCTTGACACGCCCCCTCAAGCAAAAACAAATGGCATTACAAGAAGCACAACGTGTACAAAAGATGGAATCTCGCAAACGGAGCACTAGCAGTGGAGGGACAGCGAACTCAAACAACGGTGGCACATCTAGTATTTCCAAATCTGCCAGCTCCTCGAGAGGAACGACCCCCGTGAACATTAACTCTCCCAATTCCCCATCCAAGTCTACCAGCACGTCACCTGCAGACTCATCGTCACGCTGTCAGTCTGATTCCGTTGCTTCTATCGCTTCGCCCGATGCCGAACCGAATGTCCCTCCTGGCACGCTGTCATCTAATCCTTCATTGGCCACTCCTGTTGTCGAAGGCCTTCATCGTTAGTCCCCCGTGCATATTTTTTCGCAACCTTCACCCTTGGCATCATACCGCTTATTCAATCTTTAATCATTTTTCAAAAAGCTTCCGATGAGCTCTCTGATTCAGATGCGAATACCGATGTCAGTCTAGACGAATTCGATGAACTGTCCGAAAGAGCTGTTCTAGTCGACCACGACCGGGAACTCAGTAGATTGGGATCAGTTGAGCTCCTTTTCTTGCCCTTATTGGACTTGGTAATCCTTTTCGGCCTCCTACGCGCGTCAGACCAATTTGACGCCCCCCTATTTCGTGCATTTTATTCGAATAATTAGATCCTCGAAGATATTCACATCGGATTTTATTCTCAAGATTTGATCGAACAAGCAGATGCTAGGGTAAGCTGTTCTTGCTTTTGAAGTCTTCTGTGGCTCTGCTTCCCGCATGGCCAGTGGTGGAAGAGTGAAGAATTCAACATTGAGCGTGTCTAGGTCGTTATTTCGGCACTGAAGCATGACGTACTTCAAGGTGTCCATCTGGCTTTCTCAAGCCTTTGGCCCATGGACGCAGTTTCCGAACAGTACGTACGATAGCTTAAGTCATGAAGCCGACATGTATCTTGCCATTTTCTGATCGTCTATGTTATTGTTACCCATTTTAAGACAAGATGCGTGGAAACTAGCCGAGCAATTCGGAGCTAGCTGTTACAACAAGCTAACTCCCAGGGTGACCCATTTGGTCGCTGCTAAAGTGAGTTGAAATGGCTATGAAAGTTGTGAGGGATGTAAACGCTGTCCGTAATCTAGAGTCTAATTTCTCCTTCACGTCACCCGACGAATCCGCAGTTGGGCACTACCAAAGTGAACACCGCACTCAGCCGACCTCACCTGGCGGTTGTTCGGCCGAAATGGTTATTTGATGCAGTTACACTATGGACTCGGCCAGCAGAGGAAGATTATTCTTGGCGGTCGGCCTTGCCCTCATCGATTATTTTGAAGATTGCTGACGAAGTTGAAGATGATTTAGGAGATTGGGAAGTTGGCATGGACGACTTTGATTGGAAGGATGCGGCCGATGAAGTCATGGCGGCATTGAATGAGTCAGATGGTGACACGACCAGCCAGGGGGAGCATAGAACAAGTTCTTCGGATGAGGGCAATGATGAACGAGGCCGAGCTCGAAAACGAGGTAGAACCTCTGGGTCCTCACTGGTTCATTCTCGGTCTAGAGATACCTATCGACAGCGAACTCTATCCATTGAACCTACTGAAACCGATTCGCCATTGTCGAAACGTCAAAGAATGGCTCGATCGAGATCATCCAAATTGAAATTAGTTGTTGCTGCCGATAACCCAGATGAAGGAGGGCCAGCCAGTCCGAGCCCTCCTGGTGAATCATCAAAGTCTCAGCATCAATCAGAAACCGAACCCTCTGATCAAGAGGAAGATGACAAGTATTCCAATTCGATTGATGGTCACGGAGGGGCTGAAAATCTAAATGATCTAAGTGCAGAGGAAGATGAATTTTTATCCGCGTTGGCAGCGGAAATGGAAGGTAACATGGCTAATGGGTCTTGAATGATCTCCAGTGACCTCAACCCATTCTAAAAGTGCATTTAAAATCTTTCTTAGAAAAAGTACAACGGATCTTTTTTTTTTCTTTCACCGGATCAATTCTAATTATTCGTCGATATCATAATCATTTTCCTCAGGCACCTAAGCAAACAATGGTCTAGGCTGTATGAGGTCTTTCCCCTTCATTTTTCTTCTTATGGTTTTGGACAACAGGAGTGTATTGCTTCCCAATGTTTGGTTGACCTCAGCCATTCCAGAGGGCAAGGAGGGACACATGATAATACAAGTAAACAAGTCTTTTCACTTTATCTTCTCCTTGCTTTCATTTCATGTGGTATATGCTTATAAGCAAAAAAAAACAGGAGTGACATTCAATTTTTTCTCATTTATTTTTCAATCAGTTGGTGCCTAGTGTCTGTAGACTATGTGTATACAAAATATAAAACGCCTGGAAACTTCTGTTCAAGAAAAGTGCAAAAGGCAAGACTGGGAGGGAAATGATCAGTCATTCAATATAATACAAGTTCTTTTTATTTCTGTGACAATTTATTTCTCCTATGGTCTTATCTACTTATATTCTTTTTTTTTGAGAGAGAGAGAGAGAGGTCCAAGGGATTGGGGGTAGCATGAAAGTTGAGGTGAAGTGATTGGTTGCAAGTCAATGAGGGGAAATCAAGCAGTATAGAAGTCAGAAGATGATAACCCAATCAACTGGTTGGTTGATTAAAAAACTGGTCAAGTGGGAGCGCCCAGAGGGGTTTAAGCCCAAACCTAATTGGGTGGGAGTGTCCACTGCTCATCCATCACAAGCAAACCCACTGCCATACCAGAGGGAACCTCTGTGGGTCCTCTCAATGGTAAGCTGGGATGTGAGGATCAGGTAACTACATCTGGGCATCCTTCTAATGTCAAGGAGCTTTCAGCTTGGTGATGATGTCTTGACAGTTTTTTTTTTTTTTTTTTTTGAACAGAGATGTGGACTTGGGGGGAATTGTGTAGTTGGAATGACTGATCTGAGTTGTGGTTATTTTTTTACTACATCTATGTCATCATGAGTTCCAGGAAATCCAGTGAACAGAGCCCAAGTTGTCATGAGAGAGGCCACTGGTTGCAAATCCATAGTAGGAGGACCTTCTTTGCCCTGCTTGATATTGAGCTTGCCAAGCTTGAGGAAATTCTTCCAAGCTCAGTGTATACCATTAATAATTCTACAACAAACAGTGATCCCATGGTTTTTGTACCCTTTCATGATTGCTTTGAGCTCCTCATCAGTTGGACCTTTTTGATATTCATTTTCATATATTTCAAAAATTCCTGTTAGATTTTTTTTTTTGAGGTTTTCATCTACATTGTTTTATTCAATAATACATTATTCATACCCATCCGGGGAATCTATGGCATAGCCATAGTTTACTCAACAAATAGCACCCATCAGTTTTTATTGAGGGCAAAGGCTGATGTAACCACAGAAGTCCTGAAAGAAAAAGAAGAAGCAAAAGATGATAGATAAGTTTAAAGTGCTTTTAAAGAAACTCAATATTAACCACAACATAAGTTTTTTTTTCCCCAAATATTGGCTTTGGCCTCTCAACTCATTTACCGGCCTCCCAAAAAGCTCCTTATTCATTCTCAACCTTCTTTGGAGCATATGATCATGGAATCTTGCATCTGGATGAAAGTCATCCACCATCATTCTCTGGTGGCCTTGGATTATTTCATGATTGATTCTAGCTCTGGCTTGTTTCTTGTTTTGTCTCTTGATGTATAACTGGTGGAAACTTTCTTCAAATTCAACAAACAGACAGTTTTGCGCTGGGTCTGGTTGTGCATGCAATGGCAGGTGCTTGGTGATTTCCGGGGGGGGGGGAAATCATCCTGATATTGGTGATGTAGTGAAATTTCTCTATGTTTATGGAGATCATTGAAGGTGGTGGTGTTGTGTCTTGTAGGTAGATGTCAAAGTTGGAGTACATAAGTATCTTGTAGGTCCATGTGAAAGTGATTGTAGTTGGGGTGGAGTCAACGATTGCGGCTTGACCCTCGCTAAGCTACTTCCGTGGCGCGCGGGTTGGATATTTCCGACTCGCTAAAGTCCTCGCTGGCTAATTTTTATTTATTTCTTAGCTGACGAGGGCTTAGCTAGCGAAACTTTGAAGCGCACGATTGCAGATGCTCTTCAGACTTTCGAATTGACTAACGAGCGCTTTCGACTGCCTTGGACAGATGGTCGAGATGGAACTCTTGAGCTTGAGTGATATAAACCAAGTCGATCTCGACTCTCTCGAAAGCTTCGTCGCAAAGTTGAGGGATGATTCAAGTTGGAAGTAAGCCTTCAAACTTCTCTTTGATCCAAATTTTTTATAACCTTGGTCATCTTTGGTTGATCGTCGATGACGAGGTATGCTGATGATGGTCAACTAATCAATAATGCTATGACTGCGTTGATCATCCAGAGATAAAGCGTACCCCGAACGACTGAGTTCGATGGCAGAATGGGTGAACAAAGGATGGAAGCAGATCGTCGATCGTTCAGACCAACTTGACGTGGAAGCTGTTGGTACCATCGATTCGACCAGTCCAATGATCAGGTATGCTACCATCTGGGCTCGCCTAACCCGAGATCTTGCCGGTCACGTCGAAATCTATCAGGATGCTTTTCGGTCAGCTTCTTGTTCTTAGAATATGAGTATGTCCCCAAAGATACGTGTTCGAAATCTGAGTTGACCAGCCGCGTGATCTCACCATCTTTTCTCCAATCTTTCAATCCGTTTCTAGACCATCAATCAATCACATCATCAAGGTTTTATGGTTCACATCAGCTGCTCTGAGATTAGATCATCCGCATTGTTCGTCGATTCTCTCTTCTCAAAACCTCCAAAATATCAAACAATGACGTTGGCAAATTTGGCAAAACAACCAGGGTGAGGTAACATGCCGGGACTCTATGCTGATGGTCTTTTCTTGTCCCTTCATGACTCTTCTCCTGTTAGTTAAAGCTTTCAACCAATGTAGTGTACAAGCTCTGTCGAATCTAATCACTCTGAATGCCAAGTCCATCGACTACACTTGGCATTTACTGGTTGATTGTGATGAACGTCAATCCATCGTACCGTGAGTTTTTTTTAACAACCACAATCTAAGAACCTTGAGCAAGTCATGAAGTCCAGAGATTCAGAGTTTGAAATGAAGGGAGATTACCGATACTTGGATTTACGATACCGCGCAAGGAAACTCAACTTCCAGGAGACTATTATATACTCAAAATAAGAAATTATTCTTGACGACCGCAGTTCTAGTCCTCAACAGTATTCATGAAAGTTCTGAAAAAATGTAGGGTGGTGTCGTCCCACTCCTCAGTAATATTCGTCCTGGTCCGCTAATATCGATGTCATCCTTTTCGCCTGACAATCATCGAATTTCAGTCAATCCCTCATACGTTCTTCGATGGGCCAGAGAATTATGCGGATGCTGCTAGAACGTCTCGATGGGTTACTGGATGACGAAACGGATGTGGTTTTTGAAGTAATGTTGGCTATGTGCTACTTGAACCTGATGGGAGGACCAGTTTTGGGTCGTGATTCTAGCTACATACTGCTGACTTCTATTTGGTTGTTCCTTTCTCTCCCCCAAGAGTAAACTTGGTCCGAAAAGTTATGAATGCAGGCCCAATCTCACAAATATCTGACTTGTACTATTCTCAAGCTACGTGAGTGTCCAAGCCCATGGTACGGTACCCGCATTATATCAGAACAAAATTCTCAAAAACTTTTGAAAGATCTGATGTTGGATGAGCCACTAATGTTAGCTTGTTTGCTTGTCCACCCATCAATCGGAAAAGACCATCTCAATTAATTTCACCTGCCCAACTGTCGATCCTGAAGATCGCCGAAAGATCTACTGTTCTGCCCTCGCCTTCATTTCTTCTCACGGAATTTCAAAAGTTTTCTCATACCCTCGAACAAACTTGGCAAGCCTTCGTGTTAGTCATCGAAATGATGGTTAGGTGGATTGAAAATTTTCATGAAAACGATCAACATGGAGACGGAAACATTGATGATGATGATGCCTGCAAAGCGGCTCAGGTCGCAATTGGTGAATACGACTCTCCATAATCTTTCTGAGCTCCGATTATCGCGTTGAACCTTAAATATTCTTCCTACCATTTGCTTATTCCTTTCGAACCATCTCTATGTATGATATCAATATTGCTTTAGAAACTCTGAAGCAAGTATCGGAAAGCCGAAACCAAATCGATCGATTGAAACATCTGGAAGAAGTAAAAAGCAAGCAGAGGTCTATGAACCAGATTTTGATTGCATTGGTTAAACTATTGACCGGCCTGATTGATTTCAAGAGCAGGGTCGATTCAAAGCCAGCCTCGTTGATCCAGGATAGGATTAGGGAACTGGATGGGATTCCACTAATCCTAAGTTTGACTCTTTTTGATGTTGATTTTCCTTGTAAGTTGTTTTGTGTTCTGCAAACCTAAAGCTGAGTTTTTACCCTCCAAAAAGATCAGGTCAAAAGCTCGTCTTAATCTAGTCTCTTTTTCTTCATAGATCTAAGGGAGCATTCTATATTTTTGATCAAATACCTTTTGAGGAATAATCTGAAGAATCAAGAATTGATCAGAAATCTGGAACCGACCTTCTTGCCATGATCTCATGCTCAATTTTGTTTCTCTCTCTCTCTTTTGACAGTTCTTCCCTTGAAATTCTCGCTTTAGAAGTTCTAAGAAATGGGTTGGGTGATGCTGACCTCATGTCTCTAAAGCAGAGTAAACAGGGTTGTGTTTTGAGCAACATGCCATGAACATGACTCTCATTGAGAGTGGGTGCAGGCTTGCTGCCTCTAATCCAACTTAGTTGATCCCTTCCTAAAGTTCCTAGAATTTGGGGGTGTGAAAAGTTTTTTCAACAAAAATAAACCAAAGTTTCCAGGTGAGAAGATGTATAATCCAAGAAAACAGGTGAGGTGTTGCATGACTTAGTGGTAAGCTCTATAGCAACTTGCAAGCCAAGGTAAATGATGAAGGAGGAGAGGCAACACAGCTCTTGAATGGCCCCAGCCCAGGGATAGAGTTAACAGGAGGTTTGAACATCTACTTTGTTGATTTTTAGGGTGGGTGACTGTTTCCTCAGCAATCATGATGAAAGTACCAATAAAAGTACCAATATGCTTTCAATAAAGTTTCAGGCATGCCAAATACTTCCCAGATCTTCAACAATCTTTCCAGTCACTGGACAGGGTTGCAAGTCCTGAGGAGGTGTCCCAAGGAAGAAGGGGAAGGGAAGATGGAACAGGGAACTAAAGGAGGCTGCTTTGAGGCAGTTTAAAGATGAACCAAGGATGGTTTGAGACCAGGGAGATGGAGATCACAGTTGGTCAGGCTTAGATTGGGTTAGAAATAAATCAAAAATGATTGGAAAAAGTGTGTCACACTTGATACTCAGCACTTCAACTCAAAGGAGTACCTAGCTTCAAAAGGAATTTGATGTGCAAATACTTGGTATCTATTTAAGGACCATCTGCCTTGCTTAGGCATATAGCTCTCTCAGGCTTGCACATCCATAAGAACCTTAATGGCTCTATCCCCTATTCCACTTGTTTTTTATCCTTTGGGAAAACCTTATGTACAGTGGGTAGACAAAAAGCCTCTGTACTTCCAATTACTTGTTTCAAACTGAATTCCAACCCCCCCAAAAAAATAATGGAATTATTTCAATTGGTATGTTTGGATAGTTTTGCATCTGTTTTTTTTTTCAAAAAGTTTATGAAAATTTAGTTCAAGATTCCTAAGAAAAAAACCAAAACAGTAAGGATACTCAGAAAAACAGGGTCTATTAATAACAAAATTGAAAAAGTTTGTACCATCCAAATTCCCTCTCATTGTATAACTCTTAAAGGAGGATGAAAAGGAACACATTTGATGAAAAAGGCTATATTTGTGGATTCTAGGTGTTAATGAAAAGTTTAATCAAGATTGATTTCTTGAAATTCATGTCAAATTCTAATCAACTAACTGAGATGGGCATGTTTAAATTCTTTAAAAACACTCAGATAAGCTCCTGGAAAGGGGAGAATGTTTGAATCGTTCATGTATTTCTACCTCTGGGGGATTTTTGGTGTCCTTGCAAGCTTTGAGGGAAGATTTCTAATGTGTTGGTCTGAGAGGGAGGCCTTCAAATGGTCCTAAAATTAATTTCGACAACCAAAATTTTCCAAAGTTCTGGTTGGTTGAATCGCTGGATCTAAAAGATGGAACAATAGTCCAAAAAAGATGGATTTCAAACAAAAAATCAGGAAAAATAAGGATTAAAATCAGTAGATCAAATTGTAAAAACCATTACTCACCAACACTGTTTGAGTGATTGATCATGAATAATTGGATGGAAATGACAAAACCAAGATGGTGATGTTGTTGGCCAGAGTCAACTGTTGGGGGAGCCAAATGGTGGAATGGCCAAAATGAACCACAATGATTCCTGGGCTTCATATACATCATTTGAAGTACCTGGGTGTGGTTGCTTTGAAAAACAGTCCCACAACTTTTGTATACCAACTTTAAATCACTCTTTAGATTGTATGTTATACTCTCTTCAACCTTAGTACATAGTGCCATGGCTTAAATCAACACCATAAATATTGGATAGTTACATTCTAAAATTAGACAGCTCAGGAATTTGAACCTTCCTCAATTGAGGAGACCTGTCTGATAGTTTGACAACTGTAGTCTTGGATAATCCTATGTAAATTACATGAATTTCACAGGACAAAGTCATACTATCTTTGAGGATGCACACTAATATGAAAGAAACAGGGGAGTAGACTTGAGGAAGTGGGAAGATCCTTTAAGAAATCTTGAGGAATAATTGAATGCTTTCAAACTAAATGCTCAGTTGGTCAGGCTGGGATTGGACTCAAACTATCCAACAGAAGAGGAAATGTAGATTAGTGTGGAATTTAAAAAAGGATTCACAGTCTATGGAAGACTTTCAAAAGATGAGAATAAATAATGATCAATCTCTAAGGAATGAAAATGAAAAGAAAGAATATGAATTTTTTACAGTAAAACAAAGGGGGAAATCAAAAAGTATGAGTTTCACAGGGAAAGAAGATATAAAAAGAGAACACATGAACATGGTAATTTTCACTACATGTATTGAACAAGATTTCACTAACTAAGTTCAGCTCAAAAATGATGTTAATTGACAGCTAATACCAAATTGGAATGGGTAGTTTGTACATGAATTATTGAAAAGAGTGCCAAAGGGAGAAGTATAATTACTAGTGCAAACATACATGATGTGAACACTAGCTTTTGATTTCAAAACTCTGGAATATCCACCAGAGAGTAGTCCAAGTAAATTATGGATTTAATTGAAGGCCCATAGTAGATTATTTCAGAACCTTGCATAAAATATTGTTGAGGAAAGATGTAGAGTTTGGAATAAGTCATGTAAGATTGAAAATTTATATTTTGGTGGATAGAAAGGTAACTATATTTGAGCAAAAGATCAAAGAGTAGAAGATAATTTTATGGATGGAATGCATTACTGGGGTTGTGAGTGTGCATTTGGATGGACAGAGGTTTTATTGTTTTTATTGAGGAGGGAGGCAAATGGATCATTAGGTGTGAAAATTTTAAGATGCCAAGGTATGCAGAATGGTCAAGCTGATTAAATTTCCTATCCCTTTCAATCATCATCCATCCAATTCCTCACACTAAAATGGAGAATAATTTATTAATTTGGTTACTATAATCATTTAAAACAATTCATTCAAGATGCCTCATGGCCAATTTGGTTATTCAGGAATGCCTGAGCATATGAATGGCTTGATAAAAATCCAAAAAAAATCTCTCACCATGGATTTCCTGGCACCAGTGGGGACTGATATGCATCAAATCAACCTAAAACAAAGAAAATTCTCAAATTGCAAGTAATGCAATTGGAGTTGTGTCCTGTGTGATGTGTTTGAAAGGTTTGGGAGCATACCACGGCCCAATGCTCAGGGAAGAGAGGTTTTGGAAGAAAAGGTCAATGAGAAATCCCTTGAGGCCAAAGAGCCAAGTATAGTTAAGTTGGAAATGAATTCATTGTGGAGGATCTGGGAATATGATTCAAAGAATTTGATCGGGTTCCAACATCATTTTGAACAGGGTGGACTGGGAGTGGAGCCAGAGATGGGTAAAAAAAAGGTGTTGTGGTTGTGCAGGATAGCAATTTGGAAGAAGAGGAATTTGATTCAGTTTCAAAGAGGTGACAGATTGTTGAGAGTCTAGAAACCAAACTGATTAATAAACAAAAATTCACAGAGGTAGAGAAAAATGAAAATGAAGAGAATTAGAATTTGAGAGGGAATAGGGAAGAGAAAATGAAGTAAAAGGGGAAAAATAAATGTAATTTGACAAGCTCAAAGAATTAGATAAAGGAGATTCTTCCAGAGAGCTAACTAATTTTAATCTCATGCAGTTGGATTTATGGCAGGTGGAGTTGGAAAAGAAGGAGGAAATTATAAAGGAATGGGAGAAGAGTTTCATTGAGAGAGAGAGAGAGGAAGATCAGAAGGTAATAGAGCAGAGAATGAATCAACAGGCCATTAAGGTTGGATTGGTGGTTTCAATTTTTAAATGCAAGGATTCAGGGCCCATCAAGGTCATGGATTAACCCATGGAAACTTGAGGGTGATCTCAAGAGATGAATTGAATGGCTAGATCCAAGTACACAGAAAGACAGAGGAGAAAATTTCAAAATCAAAATTTATAAAGAACACAGAAAATTTCTTTTAAGAAATGGAAAATAGATTTAAAGAGAATTTTTGGGGAAATTTCAGGAATGGTGAAGGAAATTTTGCTGACATAAATACACATAAAATCATTAAATATGAAAAGATTTTTTTAGGGATAAGCCTGAAGTATTGAGATTGTTCTGATTTTATTAAATATATACCTATATATTTTAAAAGATAAATATCATCTGGAAACCTGAAACAGTCTTGAAATTAAAGAAAAGCAACAGCAGGTAAGTATCTCTATAAACAAGAAGAACCAAAATTAGAACAGGAGTAGATAAAAAACCAGAACAACAATGCGGTGTTATTCTACAGGCCAGATTATGACCTCTAAGTAGACTAAGTAGAATACTTGCAGCTTTAGAAACTAGCTTGATTTCTTCATGGACTGGAAGAGTTGGTTTTTGGTAGCTTGAGTATGTTGAGGTTTAAGTCTGAGGCTGAGTTGAAACAGTTAGAGGGCTTACACTTTGTGATTGTTCAGGTGAATTGACTTGGAGGCATTGAAAGTTGGATTTGACATGATCAAAAGTTGATGGGTGGAAGAGATCAAGAGACACAGACTAGGAAAGAAAGAAAATCAGAGAACAACAATATGGATGAGGCAGGCATTACAACAAGGTAATTTGCGCAAGAGTAGATGTGACAGAAATTTGACATGAGAAGTGAAATCAGAGTTATTTCACTTGCAAGCACACGTTTGAGTCAAATTACAGGTATTAGTTATAGTCCAACAGTGGTGACAAGGGAAATGAATGGAACGTAGTAACAGTGCTGGTAGAGTCAGAAGACAGAGATTTGTAGTCTCAACATGCCTGCTCAACTCAGAATCAGTTCCCAATAAATATTACCAACCTGGTTATAGAAGCAGTAGAAGCTGCCTTGGTCAGGGATTCTGCCAGAGTGTCCTCCAAGGATAATAGTGTGATTTGAACAGTCTTGTTTTTTCTGTTGGTTTGAAGAATTTTGAACTTGGTTTTGATGTGCTTGGCATTGTATTTCAAACCAAATTTCTTGATTTTGTTGTTCAGGCCCTTGTTGTTGATCAGATTCATTGGGGCCTCAAAAGTTGTTCACCAGATTTCATTGATGAGGTGATGTATCCAGCGCCCTTCCAGGTGACTTGCAGAGATAGATTTGCATTTGGATTCAGTGGATGAGTGAGCAATGGATAATTTTTGCCAGCTTTTCCAGTAGATCAGGCTCCCTATGAAGAAGGAGATGAAGATAGTTTGAGAAAGTATTTTTTCCAGGCTGTCTCCCCCGGTGGTGTTGCTGTAAGTGACAAGGTTGTTTTCTGCTGATTTTGAGCATATTGTTAGCTTGAAGTCAATAGTCTTTAAGAGTTATCTCAAGATGTGGAAAAATTCTTTCCAGTGAGTAATACCCAGGTTTTTGCTTTATCTAGCAAGACTGGACACAGTGTAGCAAATGTTGGGTCCTGAAAGGGTCGCAATAAAATTGAGCCAACCAATGGATGACTGGTAGTTGAAATTGAGTAAGTTGTATAGATTGATTTCATTGAATTTAGCAGGCTTCAAGTTAATTCTGCTGGTACAGGGATTGTTGATAGGCTTTGACTTGGTAAGATTCAGTTCTTTGATTCCTTTCTTAATGTGAAGTGGGAGAGAAAGATTGATTTACCCTTCAATTTTCTCAAATTTCATCCCAAGGAGTGTGTCAATTTTGTGTGCAAATGAGTCTTTGAATTTGTCTAGAAACACAGCTTTGAAATGATCCATGTTTCCTACCACTACTGGGTCATATATGTAAAAAACATGGCAGTTACCCCATCTTCATGGAGATAGAGACAGGGGTTGAAGTCAATTTCAGCAAATTCTTGGATTTTGAGCAAGCCAATGAGGTTTTTTTACCAATTTAGCGGAGCTTGCTTGAGGGAATAGAGGGATTTCTCCAGCTTAAGGAATTTTGATGTTCTTTTGGATCCAACATGTTTTTTTATGTAGACATCTTTTCCTAAGGGAGAATTTAGAAAAACACCTTTTAATTCAAACTGGAGGATTTGGAGCTTCTGCTCAACGCAGTGCATTAAGAGGGGCCTAAGTGACACTTTTTTCTGGTAGGGAAAAATGTGTCTAGTTAAATTGTACCATAGTGCTGGTTGAATCCCTGGATGCAAATGTGGGCCTTTAGTTTCTTGGCGCCTGAGTGGAGGTCATCTTTGCATTGGAAGGTCCAAGTTGTGTCAAGTGGGTTTATGACTTTGGATTTTTCAGCATCTTCCCAAAATTCCAGTTCTTTGTTCACCAGAGCTACCCAGGAAGTCAATATAGATAGCACTCAGGTGGTTTGATGAGACTGCGGTTTTGGAGTTAGGGTATCAGACTAATTTTGATTTCTTCACTGTCCTTGCTACTGCCACTGCTTTTGGTGTTTCTTTGAGTTTTGGTGATTGGCTTGACATCCTTGGAAACCAGGGCAGGTGAGTTTGGAAGAAGGGTGGAGTCTGAAACTTCTTCTTCAGCAAGGATGGATTCTGATTGGCCTGAATTGGCTCTAGAGTCTGTTTTGGAAATTGTTATGTTGTCAGGACTCTTGATGGTTAAGTTGGCAGGCAGGTTTTTGAGGAAGGATACATGTTTAGTTTCAATAATCTTACCAGTTTTTGATAAGATTTTTGATAGGATTTCATAGGACAGCAGCCTTAGATTGAAGGCAATTAAGAATCCATGTTCCCCCTTTTAACTCACCTTAGAGGCCAATTTTGTGTCATTGCAAAGGTAGATTGCTGGGATTCCAATGGGCTTGAGGTAATTGGCAGGTATTTTGGTCCTGTGCAGGAGCTTTTAGGGAGATTTCTCTCCTTTTCCCGCAGGTATTTTGTTGAGTGCTAGGAAGCAGCTTTGGATAATGATGTTACAATTATTTTCTGCAATAGGCTTAAATCTGAATGTGGTTTGCATGGACTTGATGATGGTTCAGTTTTCCTGCTCTGATTTACCATTATGTTGGGGGTGATAGGGTTCGCTCACTATGTTGTTGATGGACTTGGAATTGAAGAAAGATGCAAGTTTTTTGTTCCAAAATTCTCCCACCCTGTTGGTGACAACCTATACAGGATATCAAATTTAATTTTTTGTTTTGTTTTCTATTGAAAAGATGATTGTATTGGCAGCGGAATCTTTTCCAGTGATGGGAAACAATGCTATGTAGCCAGATTTGTTTTCAACCATGGTGAGTTAGTAACAGTTGCCTTTCTTTCTGATGGGATTAAGAGGGAAAATCAGATTGAGATTTAGTTGTTTGAAAGAACAATGCACTGGCTTCTGCTCTTCCTTGAAGGGGGCTTGCACTGATTTTCTCTTTTTGCAGGAAGTACATTCAAAGTTGTTTTTGCTCTCTGAAATGATGGTGTTACCAAGGAACTTCTCCAATCAGGAAATCCCAGCATGTCCAAGTGTTTGATGGAGGAGGTTAAGATCAAATGAGGACTGGTAGCACGTGGCTGAAGAACACTGTGACATGGGAATTATCAGGATATTATTTGAGATTGTTCCTTCCAGAACCTTCTAGCCCTTAATTTTTGGGTTGAACTGAGCAGGATTGATTTGAGCATTTACTCAAATATGGAAGCCCTTGATCAGCATGGCACCCATGGAGATGAGGTTTACTGTGGCTTTGGGTACCCAGGCAGTGTTTTTGAGCTTTATTGAGCTAACACAACACTTGATGACAGCAGTGCTCAGGCCTATGATGGGTATTCCAGCGCCAGATTTACTCTTTTTGATGGTGTACTTGCCAGATTGATCTTTTAGGGTTAGAAAAGATTTCCAGTCTTTGATAATGAGAAGGGAAAATCCAATTTCAATATGTAGCAATTTTAATTGAGTGCCTCTTGCCAATTGAAACCACAAAAGAAGGAGTAGAGATGCAATTTGGGGGATTTCTTTGGGAAATTATTTTTTCATTTCTTTGGTGGTTGCTCTTGTCTTAGTTCAGGGAATTTTACCCAGCAGGAGGATGGTGGATCAGTTGTGAAAGCTGGATTTTGTTTTCCATTTTTGCACCTTGGGTAGGCCTGTTCTGAACAAGGGTTGTTGTGGTGATAGAGGGCCAAGTTATTTTTGAACTGATCATGACCTTTAGATTGCAGTTTGTTCTTTTGTTAAACCAGCTGGTTTAGAACTACAGAAATGGAATTTTAGACAGGATCAAGTAGCTGAGGATGTTTCTAGGGAGATTGATTCCAACCTTGTCAAGTTTAACAAGATGGAGTTTCAAATTAGGCACAAAGGAATCAATGCCACTTTGATCAAATGCTAGTTACAACAAGTTAATGAACATTCTTTCCCTGTTAGCAGCTTGCTTCAAAGAAAATTGATTCTTGGAGGCTATCCAGATGAGTTTGTAAAAGTCTTCATTTTAAACATTAATGATGTTTCTGTGAGTTGTGGAATCCAGTTTGGAAATAAGGTAGACAGCCATTTCATTGTATTCTGGAATCACCTCAAGTGGATGAGGTGAGTTGATCATATGGAGGATACCAGACATCTTGAACAGTTTCTCCATCCTCTTCTTCCATATAGAAGAGTTTGCTTTGGTGAGAAGTGGAGTTCATTCCATGAGGGGTTAGAGAGCTAGTGCTATGCAAGTTGATTTTCTTTCTGTTCCAGGTGTTTCAGAGGTTTGTAAGCTTTTGGTGGAGCTTGAGGGGTCCAATTTGGATTTTAAACATGTAAAAGATAAAGATTCTCTGGAAACCTGAACCATGCTTGAGTTTAAAGAACAGAAACAGCAGGTAAGGATCTAGATAAAGAAGAAAAACAAAAATGAGAACAGAAGTATATAAAAAACAGATCAACAATGCAGTTTTATTTTACAGGCCAGATTATGGAATCTAAGTAGACTAAGTAGAATACTTGCAGATTTGGAAACTAGCTTGACTTCTTTGTGGACTGGAAGAGATGGTTTTTTGCAGATTGAGTAAGTCAAGGCTTGATTCTGAGGCTGAGTTGAAACAGTTAGAGGGCTTACACTTTGTGATTGTTCAAGTGAATTGACTTGGGGGCATTGACAGTTGGATTTGATATGATAAAAAGTTTCTGGGTGGAAGAGATCAAGAGAAACAGACAAGGAAAGAATTACAAGCAGAGAAAAAACAGATGGATGAGGCAGGCATGACAACAAGGTAAGTTGTGCAAGAGTAGATGTGACAGAAATTTGAAATGAAAAGTAAAATGAGAGTTATTTCACTTGCAAGCGCATGTGTGAGTGAAAGTACAGGTATTAGTGACAGTCTGACAGTAGTGACACAGGAAATGAATGGAAAGCAGTAAAAGTGCTGGCAGAGTCAGAATACAGAGATTTTAGTCTCAATATATATATTTGATTAAAGATGTTTTTGATATATTTGATTTTGGGAAAAAAATGAAGAAGGAAATAAAATGAATGAAATTTATGAAGAATTATTTATTGTAAAGGAAATCTCAAAGTTGATATTTGTTGGGATATCTTTGATTGAAATTTTTGAATGGTTTAAGGAAGTGTGACAGATTATTGAGATTTTTCATGAAGTATGATCAATTTAATCATAAAATCCAAACCATTTTAAAAGGTGATTGATTTTTTGCTTTCAAAAATTAAAATCAAGCATTTGGCTTAATTTCAACTCAAGGTGTTCTTAAATGGAAATATCCTAGGTTGTTGGCAAGTTTTTTCATTGGTATGTATGGGGGAAAGGATCAAGAACAAAAATTTCAAACAAGGGTTAAAAACTTTCCATTGGGATGGGAGGACAAGTTTGGAAAATTCACCAGGAATTTCTTGAGGATGATAAATGGGCCTAAACAATGTATTGAGAGTGTCTTTTATGTTTGAGTGGTTTTGATATTGATAGAATATAGAAATAATATATTTCCATGTTGGAAAGAAGGATGGAGATTTGATCACTGTCCAACAAAGCTTTGCAATTAACTTCTGATTTTTGAAGGTTTTCTTAATGGTTAATTTTAATTTACCATAACGTATCAAGACAGTTTGAAGATGGGTATTGGTTATCAGTTTGAATTAAGAAAAATTAGATATCTTTCCATAGAAAACATGGGATGGGTTTCAGTAATTAAAAGAGTGATAGAAAATATTGTAGGTGAATTTGCAAAAATCTAGCCAATTTTCCCATTCATCCTTTCATTAATTGATGCACAGTGGCTAGACAGAGGTTTTGGGCCCAATTTTTAAAGTTCACCAAAATACCCACTAAAAACAAAACAGGATTCTTTCCACAAATTCATTTAAAAACAAGTAACAAAGACCTGCTCTGGACCACATTGGTATTTCCCCCCATCCACTTCCACCTCCTCAAATCACATGAAAAGATAAATTTCATAAGTTTTTTTATTGTTTTATTGTTTTATTGTTTTATTGTTTTATTGTTTTATTGTTTTATTGTTTTATTGTTTTATTGTTTTATTGTTTTATTGTTTTATTGTTTTATTGTTTTATTGTTTTATTGTTTTATTGTTTTATTGTTTTATTGTTTTATTGTTTTATTGTTTTATTGTTTTATTGTTTTATTGTTTTATTGTTTTATTGTTTTATTGTTTTATTGTTTTATTGTTTTATTGTTTTATTGTTTTATTGTTTTATTGTTTTATTGTTTTATTGTTTTATTGTTTTATTGTTTTATTGTTTTATTGTTTTATTGTTTTATTGTTTTATTGTTTTATTGTTTTATTGTTTTATTGTTTTATTGTTTTATTGTTTTATTGTTTTATTGTTTTATTGTTTTATTGTTTTATTGTTTTATTGTTTTATTGTTTTATTGTTTTATTGTTTTATTGTTTTATTGTTTTATTGTTTTATTGTTTTATTGTTTTATTGTTTTATTGTTTTATTGTTTTATTGTTTTATTGTTTTATTGTTTTATTGTTTTATTGTTTTATTGTTTTATTGTTTTATTGTTTTATTGTTTTATTGTTTTATTGTTTTATTGTTTTATTGTTTTATTGTTTTATTGTTTTATTGTTTTATTGTTTTATTGTTTTATTGTTTTATTGTTTTATTGTTTTATTGTTTTATTGTTTTATTGTTTTATTGTTTTATTGTTTTATTGTTTTATTGTTTTATTGTTTTATTGTTTTATTGTTTTATTGTTTTATTGTTTTATTGTTTTATTGTTTTATTGTTTTATTGTTTTATTGTTTTATTGTTTTATTGTTTTATTGTTTTATTGTTTTATTGTTTTATTGTTTTATTGTTTTATTGTTTTATTGTTTTATTGTTTTATTGTTTTATTGTTTTATTGTTTTATTGTTTTATTGTTTTATTGTTTTATTGTTTTATTGTTTTATTGTTTTATTGTTTTATTGTTTTATTGTTTTATTGTTTTATTGTTTTATTGTTTTATTGTTTTATTGTTTTATTGTTTTATTGTTTTATTGTTTTATTGTTTTATTGTTTTATTGTTTTATTGTTTTATTGTTTTATTGTTTTATTGTTTTATTGTTTTATTGTTTTATTGTTTTATTGTTTTATTGTTTTATTGTTTTATTGTTTTATTGTTTTATTGTTTTATTGTTTTATTGTTTTATTGTTTTATTGTTTTATTGTTTTATTGTTTTATTGTTTTATTGTTTTATTGTTTTATTGTTTTATTGTTTTATTGTTTTATTGTTTTATTGTTTTATTGTTTTATTGTTTTATTGTTTTATTGTTTTATTGTTTTATTGTTTTATTGTTTTATTGTTTTATTGTTTTATTGTTTTATTGTTTTATTGTTTTATTGTTTTATTGTTTTATTGTTTTATTGTTTTATTGTTTTATTGTTTTATTGTTTTATTGTTTTATTGTTTTATTGTTTTATTGTTTTATTGTTTTATTGTTTTATTGTTTTATTGTTTTATTGTTTTATTGTTTTATTGTTTTATTGTTTTATTGTTTTATTGTTTTATTGTTTTATTGTTTTATTGTTTTATTGTTTTATTGTTTTATTGTTTTATTGTTTTATTGTTTTATTGTTTTATTGTTTTATTGTTTTATTGTTTTATTGTTTTATTGTTTTATTGTTTTATTGTTTTATTGTTTTATTGTTTTATTGTTTTATTGTTTTATTTTTTTATTGTTTTATTGTTTTATTGTTTTATTGTTTTATTGTTTTATTGTTTTATTGTTTTATTGTTTTATTGTTTTATTGTTTTATTGTTTTTTATTGTTTTATTTTTGTATTGTTTTATTGTTTTATTTTTTTATTTTTTTATTTTTTTATTTTTTTATTTTTTTATTTTTTTATTTTTTTATTTTTTTATTTTTTTATTTTTTTATTTTTTTATTTTTTTATTTTTTTATTTTTTTATTTTTTTATTTTTTTATTTTTTTATTTTTTTATTTTTTTATTTTTTTATTTTTTTATTTTTTTATTTTTTTATTTTTTTATTTTTTTATTTTTTTATTTTTTTATTTTTTTATTTTTTTATTTTTTTATTTTTTTATTTTTTTATTTTTTTATTTTTTTATTTTTTTATTTTTTTATTTTTTTTATTTTTTTATTTTTTTATTTTTTTATTTTTTTATTTTTTTATTTTTTTATTTTTTTATTGTTTTTTTTTTTTTTTTCATAAATACTCATTAATATTTTCTTCTTTATGAATTGATTTTTTTACTTAGAGTTAGAAAATGAACAGGAAAAAAACACAAATAAATGAAATCAAGGCCAAATTGTTGGGATTTATGATAAAGGTGCCCTGGGGAACAAAATTTGGTCCATGTTGGGGATTCAAAGGACAAAATTTAACAACATCCTCAAGTGCTTCAGGGATGAAGGGACCATCAATTCTGAAAAAAAAACCGGGAAAAAATCAAGAAATAACCTATTGAAATTTTTTTGAGCTGAGCAAAATCATCAAGAACCATCTAAAATTGAAGGCCCCTAAGATTAGAAATTTTATTTTTCAAGATTTATTGACTTGCAAAATTGGAAAAATATCCCATTAATTGAGTTTCTATTCAAGATTAGCTGAAAAGAATTGGCATCTGATGGATGATAAAAGAACAAGACAACTCCATTTTTCTTGGGAGCACATGAATGGGACCCCAGAAGAATTTATGAAGGAAATTTGGACCAAAAAATCCAGCTTGAAAATTGGCAAGGACTCACAGAAATTCATGGTCTGGAGAAATCCTTGAGAGAATCTCAAAAAAGAATTTTTGGCCCCAAAATTCAAGAGTTGAAGGTCTCCAGTTAGGATATGGGGTCCTTTCTGTACAAATTATTTCCAAAGATTAGAATTAGTGTCAGAAGGAGCAGTTATTAAATCAAAAGAAATGCTGGAAAACTTGTTTCTACAATGGCTAATGGGCTCTCCCAATTGGGAAATATGTTGGATAATTGATTGGATGAATTCAAAAAGATTATGGAAAACAGCGGGGAGAAGAGCTCCTTAAGTAAAAATGATTGGCCTCTTGTGGGCCCACAATAAAACAAGGGCAAGGGCAAAATTTCTTCCCCAAAAGATCTCTACAGGCTCTTCAAGGACTGTTACTTGGTTTAGCCTCAAGCAACCCACTTGGAATTTGATTCTTGCCATCCTGACTGGAACCGTCCAGCCCAACTGGTGTTTATCCACAATCAAGGGGCTGAAAAAGCCCCTTGGCTGTTCATTCTCTGCCTGGCTACCCTTTGCAGCTGGGTTTAACCATCCCTTGCGGTTGGTTGGACTGATTGTAGTAAACCAGCATCTCATCCACTGCCTGGGTTCCTCTTGAACCCTGAGCTCTAAATTGGCAGGGCTGCGCCCAGGCTCCCCCTGGGTCCACCAATTTACTCACAGTGCCACCACAACATGTGTGGAGACACTCCCCCTCCTCTTTAGTCCAGTTTCCTGGGGGGGGGTGATCAAATCCCCTACCTGGGCCCTGGAGGTCAATGCCCCCGGGGAATTGTCATTGAAAGGTGGGCTGGGAGATGGTCAGATAACCCTTAGCCCTTTGCTCCTCCCCCTTGGTAAAGGGGGTGGGGAGTGCCCATATTGGGGGAGGAAATCAGGTCCCCCCCAACACCGGTTGCATCAATTTAAACAACCTGGTTGCTTTGTCCCCTCCCTTGCAGCAATGGGGGGGAAGCAAACTTGCTCCCCCCCATGGCCACTGTGGCTGCAACACCCAATTGGGGTGGAGGGACCAAATGAGTCCCTTTTCCCCCAAAAACAGCACTGCACGGGCAGAAAACAAGGAAAAGTGGCCCCTAGAGGGCTGCAACATGGGAAACAGCCCCAGCGGGCCGTCCCATCCCGGAGCTAACATATGCAAAATTTGGCAGGCCAGCCCAGCTGGCCAAGTACCTAAAAAATACAGAGGAGGCCCAATAATGACCCCTTAAGACCCTTTGGCTGGAGTGGACCATACACCCCAACAGGTCCATGAAGGCCTGTGTTCCAAATGACTTCTTTCATGTGTTTTGAGGCCATTTCCCAAAACCAGTGAAATCCACACCGGCCAGAATGGTCCATGTGATTGCCCAATGGGCTTTATAGGCCCATATGTGCATCCCATTTGGATTAAACTCATATGTGGCACACTTATAAGTGCCTATGTATGTTAACACTTTCATGGGTGCAAGAACCTCCCTGCTCATCATCATGCCACCAAAAAAGCATACCACAAACAATTTCATCAATATTGTTTACAAAGGGGTCTGGAACCCTGAATATCAGGATTTAATCAATCCATTTTTTTAATGCAAGATTAGGCCTCAGTACATAAGGCCAAAACAGTGAATAATGACAATGATTGAAAGGTATCAAAAAATAATTTGGCCAGCTCAATCAATCAACCTTGATCCAATTAAGAAATTATGGAAGATACTAAAAAACAAAATCTGGAAAATTTTCCAACCAAAGACAATCCCTAAGATGGAAAGAGCACTCCAAAGTGCCTTGGAGAACTTCCTTGAAGGTTATCAAAAAATAATTTGGCCAGCTCAATAATCCAACCTTGATCCAATTAAGAACTTATTGAAGATACTAAAAAACAAAATTTGGAAAATTTGCTAACCAAAGAAAATCCCTAAGATGGAAAGAGCACTCCAAAGTGCCTTGGAGAACTTCAAATTTCAAGAACTCAAGAACCTCATCAACTCCATGACTAATTGAAAGAATGCTATAATAAAGGCTGGTGGAGGTTCTAACCAATGGTAGATACAGATATTTTTCATTTTATTTTATATCATTAATAATAATATTATCTCTATTTCAAACAAATGAAATCACTAATTGATGGCACTTTTTTTAAAAAATATTTTTTTTTCATCCATCATCCATCAACAGGAATATTATGCCATTTTTTTTCTCATTTTTAAAAAATAACATTAAAATGAATAGAGATCAAATTCAAGACACTCACATATTGAAAAACTTTTTTTAATGATAGTTTGCTTTTATTTTTTGGGAAAAAAAATAAGCTACAGAAAGAAGGTGGGCAAAACTAGAGTGGTCAGTCCCACAACATTTCTCCACCCACTGCAAATTCAAAGGAATTTCTCAAGCATCTTGTTAAATTTTTCAGATTGAACATCTGATCAAGGTTGATATGCTGTGGAGAGGTTCTTTCAATTTTAAGGAATTTGCAGAGATCTACATAAACAAGATACAAAGAGATAGCCTCTCTTGCTAAAAATATCAGTAGCAAGGGCATGTTCACTAAAAAGAAATTCAAGAAAAAATTTTGAAAAATATTTGGTAGTTGCTGTAGTGGTTCTCTTAATGAAAAGAAACATTTTGGAAAATATATCTAAAATTACTGGTATAGAATCACAGGAATAAGGAGAAGGAATAGGAGAAATGTGATTGATTGAAGGAGACATCCAAGAACCTTAACAAATCTGGGGTGGTTGGAGAATACAATAATGATTATGTTGAGTGGACTTGTTTCCTTGTAAAATTTTCCAAGAGAAACAGATTTCCAGAAATATCATGATATATTAGGCCAACAATATAATGTGAAATAATTTGGTAAGTCTTATTGCAGACAAAAATTCCAGCATGAGGTGCTTTGAGTCAATATTCAGATATCCAAAGTTTTGGCTTGTTATTTTTGGGGAAGTTGATTTATTTGGAAAAGGTGTGGACTTTTATTTGTTAATTTTAGATACTTTGGAATTGTTTTGAATTTGATTTTAACAAGAGTTCACACAATTTACAGATACTCTATGGACTGAATTCTGTCTTCTAGGGTGCATCAAAATTCAAGAGAGCTAATTGAAAATTCAGAACCATTATATAGAATAAAATGTGACATTCTCAGGATTTTTATCTGGAAAGGACTTTGTCCTGGTGGGTGTAAGTTTTTTATCAACAGGAGAAAATATAAGAAAATAATTTTTAACCAGAGGGTAGGAAATGAAAAAAAAGAAAAAACCCTGAAAGCATCTTGGCACAGAAAATATGAATTTGAGTAAGAAATCTATAAGAAATGAAATACTTTAATGAAAAATAATTGGTGAGAATAGAAAATGCAGAGAAAGATCTGAGAAAAAAAGCATGAAAATTATGAAGGCAGTGAAAAATAGAATACCATTACTTGTCATGAATATTCTAATTAGTTTCTTAAAGTAAAATTTTACATGAACCAAATTCAACAGGGTGAAAATGCAATGTGTAAATTTTATTCTAAATGAGAAATCCTACAAGGGAAAATTCACTTGAACCAGTTTTTAAGATTGTTTCTTCATAAAAATGAAATTTATCTAAGATTAGGGAAGTGTTGAATGATTGTTCATAAAACTCCTGCTCAGCTGCATCTGTAAGATTAAAAAGAATATTGTTATTTTTTTGAAAAAATTAAAAAAAAAATTAAGGCACAAGAGAAGCAAAAAAATGTGGTAGAATTTAGAAAAGCTGATAAAATACTGAAGATCTTGAAGGGTCTGCTTTGGAAACCAAATCAAAATCCTCAATGATTTTAAAAAATCCATATTCAAATCATCAGTGGACACCACATGGCAAAATAAATTAAGCAAGGTGCAATAGAAATAAAATTTGTAAGCCTTAGAATATAAGATAATCATTCTTAAGTGCTGAAGAGTATTTCAGAGATTCTATTTGTGTTTATTTAAGGTTGGGAAAAGATTAGTGTTGAGAATTGTAGAGAATAAAGCTCTCCAACCTGTTTTTCTCTTCTTTTCTGCTTCATGATTCTGCTTGTTCTATTTTTCTCCTTATATTAATTCAGTTTTCTAATCTCATATTCATCCTCCTTCATGTAATTTTTATGTCAGTTGTACCAAGCATTAGGCTCTCACTTGCGTACAGGCAACATTCAAATTTCCATTTATCTCCTACAGTCATGCGCGCAACCTTGACCTTCCAACTGCCAAACTCACTTTACTCAACAACCAGCCTTAAAAAATAGCTTGACCTCAAGTCTTCAATAAAAATTAACCACAAATAAAAGCCCAGGACCACATCATTCCAACCCACCAACAGGATCAATCCACTCAACTGCTTCATTCAAGCTCTCAAGAAAAATCACCCAGAAAAGTTGGAACTGGAAAGATGCTGCCCCAGTCTTCCTACAGGCCATAACCCAGCTGGTAGAATATTGCAGCACTGTGTGTTTATTTTTGTCTCATTCTAGTGTCTGATATTTAATTTGTTTCATTTACTTCCTGAGTTTTTACCTAATCATCTTGGTCTTCATGCAATAAATAGCCTGGTGCAGGTTTCAGGACCCACTCTAATTTTATCACAGTTAAAAGCCAAAATGGAATTGTCCGGCTCTACTGGAGCTAACCAAATGCAATCCTCAGAAACTCCTGGACCAGGAGCTGAATCCAACTTCAGGTCTCTTGCTATCAAATCTCTCATGGATTCCACTCCCCTATTAACCAAATCAAACTATTCCATTTTGAAAAAGAAGATTGAAAAAATATTCAAAATGAGAGGCATCCTCCATCTCATCAACTCACCAAATAATCATGAGGAA
Organism: Puccinia polysora; assembly: GCA_025617555.3. Taxonomy (NCBI): domain Eukaryota; kingdom Fungi; phylum Basidiomycota; class Pucciniomycetes; order Pucciniales; family Pucciniaceae; genus Puccinia; species Puccinia polysora. The sequence continues at coordinate 29,322,777 of CM062618.1, forward strand.
ATCCCTGATGAAGTGAAAGGACCAGCTATCTTATGTTCAAGCTTGAAGCAGATACTTTCACCAACATAATCAATTCTGAAAACATAGATTCATCAAAATTGATTTGGATAGCAGCCAAAAATCACTTTGCCTCCAGCCAAGAAGAAAACAGAGTCCAAATGGTCTTCCACTTCCTATACTTTTCCTTTGATCAAAACAACATAGACTCATTTCTCACATTAGTCAAACTCCACCTCAGCAAACTCAATGAAGTTGGAATGGATTTACCCACCAAAATTCTCAGCTAGATCATCCTATTCAAACTCCCCAACTCAGTGAAGGCCATAAGATTGCAAATCAAGCACTCCTGTACTGATTTGACTGTCTCAATGGTCCTAGTTCACCTTATTCAGCACAAAAGAAAAAGGCAAAATCAAAGGGGCTGGAACCATCTGACACCAATTCAGCCCTCTACCACTTAAACACCAGAAAATACAATTCCTATCCCAGGTGGAAAAATGGAAAGCATAACCCCATGTCACTAATCACACACTTTCTGCCTGTGGGTGGAATTCCCCAAGATCAAACCAGAGTCCCCCCCTAAGAAAGGAAGAAAAACCAATACTAAGAAGCCAGATGAGTCTCACTTCTATTCTTTCTTCTGCGCATCCAAAAATACTGGGGTCCCCAATGAACATTGATTCATCCTAGAAAGTGGATGTTCAATCCATATGATCCACCATTGAGAAAGCTTTAAAAAGCCAATCAAAAAGAATGGGAACAAATGAATCCAAACTGGAAAACAGGGGGACAGAATTCCCATAAAAGGTCTCAGAAATGCAGTAATCAAGTGCATCTCCAACACCATTCAAATCAAGAATGCAGCATGGGTCCCGCCTCTGTCAACCCAATTTCCATAGGATGCCTGCTAAAAAAGGGCTGTAGCCTCCAAGTAGAACTCAGTGGCAATTGACCCAAATTTCAGGTTGAGCTCAGAAGAAAGAAAATTATTGAAGGATACATAGTGAATAATCTACTGATTGTCCTACCTCTTCTGAAAAACAGTGAGACTTCCTGCTACCTCTAAAATACTAATTCAGAAGACCTGCACTTGAAGCTTGGTCATGCCGGGATTGACAGAATGGAAAAATATCTGGGAAATTCCATAAATGAAGAATTGAAAGCCAAGTTTGAATTCTTCACATGAAAGAAAAGCAAGATAGCCAAAACAGCATTCAAGGATGAGCAAAAACCAGAAAGCAGAGTCTTTGATTGACTTCAACTTGACTTGATAGAGCCCATAAGTGCCACAAGCAAGAAAGGAAATTTTTACTTGCTCACCATAGTCAAAAAAAAAATCTGGATATATCTCCTCCTTTCATTTACCAAGCAAAGACGCTGCAGCAGCAACTATAGTTTTTGACATTGAAAACAAGGCAAAAAACCAGTGCCAGTATCCAATCAAAGTAATCTCTGATGGCAGAGGGGAGTTTGTGAACAACCAAATCTCAAATTTCTTCAAGCAGAAGAGCATCAATCATATCATTAGAAAACCATACCACCCTCAGCACAATGGGAAGGCAGAAAAAGCAAACCAAACCATCGTCAAATCTGTAAGATAAACCCTCAGCTCTTTGAATATACCTAATAATTACTGGAACATAGTAATCCAGGGGTTTTTCATTGCTCTAAATCAGATTCCTAGTCAAAAAGGGACAAATTATCCCTGGAAACTCTTCCACAAATCATGCCAACCCTGCAACTACCTCAAGCGATTGGCAGTCCACTGGTTTATCTGCTTGAAAATACCAAAATCTCCACCAAGCTCAGTGAGAAAGGTGAACATGGTACACTAATTGGATTCAACCCTTGACTTCTCTCATAAAAGATCCTATCTGAAAGGGGTAGTTTGATTGAGTCTAAGCACATATTGTTCTTTAAGAAAGAGCACTTCTGGAAACCTAACAATGCAGATGAACTAGCCACTGAGACTGAAACCACCAAAACAGTCAATAACCCTGGTTGCAAACTCACCTCACCAAAAGACTTGTTTGAACCTGCTTCAAATACAACTGAAAATCCCAAAATAGTTGCGGAAAAAACAATACTAGCCAGCCCAGCCAGCTCAGACAGCAAAAAATAAAGCAACTGCGCCATTGAATCTGTCCTAAGGCCTCACCTTTATGACAGATGCCAGATTAAATCCCCTGAGCAATAGGGCTTCTACAACACCAAACTTCCCAATAACATACATGAAGCACTACAATTGGCTCAATGGCAAGAACCCCTCAACAAAGAGCTTGCTAAGGCCAAAGACCTGTGCTTTTGGGAAGATGAAAAAAATCTGAGGTTGTGAATATCCTGGATACCACCTGCACATTTAAATTCAAAGAAGATCTTCAAACTGGACAAATCACCTGGAAAGCACAGGTTTGCGTCCAAGGATTTAATCAGAGGTATGGAATAGAATGCCTGGAGAAATTTTCTCCTGCTGCAATAATTGCCTTGCGAAGGGTCTTCCTTGTCTACAGCATCAAAAAAAGGCTTCCCATACTCCAATTTAACTTGAAAGGAGTGTTCCTTAATGAACCAATCAGCAAAGACATGCTCATCAAAACACCCGTTGGATCTAACAGATCATTTAAGTATCTCAAAATCAAGAAGTTACTTTATGGGCTGAAGAAAGCCCTGCTCAATTGGTACAGAACTCTGGGAGGATGGACCAACATTCAAGGCTATGTCAAAAGCAATTACAAAATGTTCTTGTACCTCCACCAGGACAGTATCACAGCTCTATTCTTCCATTTTGATGACTTGGTAGTTGCAGGCAATGTAGAATTCTTCAAAGCTGCATTCTTAGATTGATTCAAGCACTCAAGAGCCCAAAAAGTTGACACACTACTAGGAATGCAAGCCAAACAAGGGGTAGAATACATAAACCTCTTGTTGCCCTCTCACATCAAAGAAGGGCTGGAAGAAATGAACCTTCTGGATGCCAAACCACTAAAAATCCCCTTCTTGTCTGGAATAAACCTCATAACTGCCACAGAAAAAAAAATTCATCAATTCAAAGCTCTCAATGTCAGCTATTGATCACCCATTGGGCTCATAAACTTTATTGCAACACTCAAAAGACCCAAAATCAGCTATGCGGTCTCCATCCTTGCTTGATTCTCTGAAAACCATGGGATCAAGCACTGGAAGGAGGTTTTCCATGTATTTTGGTACCTGCTAAAGACCATTGACCTTAAGCTGAACCTCCGCTGAAAATCCAAGGCTAACCATCTTGTAGCCTACAGCAATTCCACCTGCAGCTACAACCCCAACACTAGGCTCACACAGAGGGCATAAATTGCGTTCCTCAAGGGAAGCCAAATCTTCTGGACCAGCCCGCATCAGTGTTCAGTAGCTCACTCCTCCACAGAAGCCAAGTTTAACACAATCTCAGCCAGTCATCTTGAGTGTGGCTGGATTGATCACCTCATATGCAAAGTCTGGAGAACACATTTTTCTCCCCCAATGAAACTGATTGACAACAAAGGCCTCAATGAGAAGATAAGGAATTTTGGCTCCAAATTGCATGAAAAACATATCAAAATCAAGCTAAAAAGCCTGAGAAACAACTAGGAAAGCGGTTAAATTCAACTCCAGCTCATCAACCCAGGATATGTTGGATGAAACCTTGACCAAGGATTTGGAACCAGAACTGTTGAATGGTTGGTAAATTTCTTCACATCCTGATTCTGGGTTGAGCCAGTATGTTAAGAATTGTATAGAATAAATCTCTCCCACCTGTTTTTTCTCTTCTTTTCTACTTCATAATGTTGCTTGTTCTCATTTGCTCATTCTATTCATTTAGTTTTCTCATCTCATATTCATTCTCCTGCATTTCAGTTGTATTTCAGTTGTACCAAGCCTAGGCTGTCACTTGTGCATGCACAAAATTCAAATTTATGTTCATCCCTACTTTCACAAGCCCTACCTTGAACTGCCAACTGCCAAACTTGGTTCACTAAACAACCAGCCTTTACAAATAACTTGACCCCAAGTCTTCAATAACAATAAACCACAAAAAAGAGCCCAGGACCACATCAATACAAAACACCAACAGGATCAATTCAATCAAATTCTTCATCAAAGCTTGTGAGAAAAATCACCTAAAAAATTTGGAGCTTTTGGAATTATGGCAACTAGTTTCCTCTTTCCTTTTTTTATAAAAAAAAAATTATATAAAAATTATTTTGAAATCTAAATTCTTCCAGTACTATGGGCCTTATAAAAGTAGTGTGTTATGATTAAAAAGATCTCTCATATCTTTAATCAGTTATCCCTCTTATTGGTCAAATGTTTCAAGATTAAGTCATGATTGAGTCAGGAAGAATGCTAGTTCAATTAGTCTGATTTTCTGTTACTGATCAAACTCTTTTAAGAAACCTGAGTCACTAGTTGTTTTAATAAAGTCCTTATCCCTAAGAAAATCCTTTTTTATCTTTATCTTTATTAGTTTTAGTGTTTGTTAAATGGCCAAAGCAGCTTGAATTAATGCCTCAGTTGTATTGTGTTTCTGCTCTTCATTTGATAGCTTTTATGTACTGGATTATGGCCTGTTGTGTCTCTGCCTTGTTGCATACTGTCTTTCACTGATTATGTGACATATATTTGGTTGTTTTTCATTCATTATTCATTATCCTTCTTGTTATTAGAACCGCAAGTTGGTCTTAAAAAATGGCTTGTATCTAGAATATTAAAAACCATTCTAGTCCAGCTAATTCATCCTCATCCATTCTGACTTACAAAAAAACTGAGTACACCTTTGACTGCCTGTATCAGCTAATCTTAGCATCATAAGATTCCCTCTCATCCTTTCCTTTCATTTCAGCCAGAGCATTCAGCTCAAAAGTTTAGCACAATTAACAGTTAAATTGATGCCTCAAGGAACTTCATTTCAAATGCTCCACCCTATAAATACTTCTAGAGCGTTTTTTATCATAGATTGGTCTTTCCCAGCTAATTGCAATATCTTTTTCTTAATCACTCCCTTTTTATTTTTCATTATTTCTGTTTTGGATTGATTGTTGACCAATGGTTCATACAATCCAGAGTCTCCTTATATTCAAATTGGCTTGTTTGATTGATCTTTAAATTGATAACTTGGCTTCCTTCCCAGTCCCTTTATCCAAGAAAGTCATCTTGCAGTCATATTGGTTAACCCTTCCGGTAATTTTGATTTCAATTTCTCAATTGCTCTTTGGTCAAAATCAACTTTCAATCATTGTTGCTTTCATCCCTCAAAAACAAAAAAAACCCATTTCTATTCTTTCCTATTCAACCTCTTCTTGTGATCTTCATTGTAATTGCTTTATTGATCTCACTCAATTGGCACTCTCATCATTCTTTGACCTCAGACACTTTGTTTATTTTTCCCCAAGATGTGTTGTCCGCAAAATTTGATTTTTGGCCCATCCAATTTGGCTCAATTTTAATCAAGCCCATCTCAAGATCCAAATCTCCTTCACAGACTGATCCTTGGCTTGCTCCGACCACCTCAGTACCACAAATTTGATTACTTTCACATTTTATCCTGAGCCTGGTCTCACCTCTGCCCTACCAACACAGTTGGTCAGATATCAAATTATCAACCTTGTGCTTGCTTGATTGATCTAACCTTATAATCATCTTCATCTAACTCTCTTCCTTTTGTATTTGGTTGGTTGACTCATTAATTAAAAACCTGGAAAACCAATTACAAGACCATCACTCAATCATCCTTGCTGCCTTATCAACTTAATTTATTGATGCGTCAAGATTTGCTTTTGCCCACTTCAGCCAATCTCTTGACTTATCCCAATTGTTATAAAAAAATTGCTGACCAATATTTGACCTCCTGCAAGCTCAATTGATCCCACTTCAACTACTGGGTTTGTAAACCTTGCTTGCATGCGTTGGTCTATCTTGCAAATCTTGTGCCTTTTCAACTATTACTCATTGTCCTTTGGTCTGGTTATCACCTTCCGTGTCTCCCACCACTCTATAACCATTAAAAAAGAATTTAAGAGTAATTGTTAGCTTCCTTCAAAAATTTCTCTTGGTGACTAGTTGGGGGGTGTGTTGGAATTATGGAAACTAGTTTCCTCTTTCCTTTTTTGATCAAAAAAAAAATATAAAAATTATTCTAAAATATAAATTCTTCCAGTACTATGGGCCTCATAAAAGTGATGTGTTATGATTAAAAAGATCTCTCATATCTCTAATCAGGTTTCCCACTTATTGTTCAAAGTTTTCAAGATTAAGTCATGATTGAGTCTGAAAGAATGCTAGTTCAAGTAGTCTGATTTTCTGTTAATTATCAAAATCTTGTAAGAACCCTGAGTCACTAGTTCTTTTAACAGATTCCTTATTTCTAACAATCTACTTTCTTATCTAGATCTTTCTTAGTTTTAGTGTCTGTCAAATGGCCAAATCAGCTTGAATTAATGCCTCAGTTGTATTGTTTTTCTGCTCTTCTTTTGATAGCTTTGATGTCATGGCTTATAGCCTTTTGTGTCTCTGCCTTGTTGCATACTGTCTTTCACTGATTTTGTGACAGATCTTGGGTTATTTTTCATTCATTATTCATTATCCTTCTTGTTATTAGAACCACAAGTTGGTCTTGAAAAAATGGCTTGTATCTAGAATATTTAAACCCATTCTAGTCCAGCCAATTCATCCTCATCCATTCTGACATACAACAAACCTGAGTACCCCTTTTACTGCCTGTATTCGCTAATCTTAGCGCCATAAGATTCCCTCTCATCCTTTACTTTCATTTCAGCCAGAGAATTCAGCTCAAAAATGTAACAGGAACTGTCAAGATTCATCCCCAGTCTTCATACAGGCCATAAGCCAGCTGGTAGAATCTTGCAGCACTGTGAGATTCTTTCTTTATCATTCTAGCTTCTGATCTTTGATTTTTTTCATTTTGTCCTTAATTTTTTACCTAATCATCTTGGTCTTCATGGAATAAATAGCCTTGTTCAGGTTTCAGGATCCACTCTAATTTTATCAAGTAGAATATTTTCAAGATAAAAAACCATGTATGCTTCAACAAGTTTGGAGATGTTTTAATTGAAAATAGAAATTATCATAAATTCATGGTAGAATTGAAAAGAAAAAAGGGAATGAAAAGATACTTCTATATTCCAAACCTGGTTCTCATAGCTGTTAGCCTTCATGATTGAGAGAACTTTGAATAAAGCTGTCAGAACCTCAAATGTCAATATTTTAAAATAATCTGCACCATTAAAATGTTTTGAAATTTCCTCATAGGTAGAAGAGGATATTTATTTTTAAAATTTAACATATTAAGGGGCTGGAAGTCAATTCAAAATAAGAGAAATCCATATTTCTCTTCAAAGAAATGTACTGGATAAAATTTGGGAGAATTACTGGGTCAAAGAAAAACTTTGGCTAAATCCTTGCCCATGAATATGTGCAAAATTTGAGATGACTGCTTCAAAAGGGAATAAATCAGCCCCTTTTGAGGGCAATCTTAAATGTTAAAATACGTTTTGTACTTATTTATTTGAAATGTGTAGGTGTCATCAAAATTGGATTCATGAAAGGGCTTCTATGGCCCATTGGAAAATCACATGGGCCATGTGTGCGTGTGTGGATGTTACTAAATTGGGGAAACTGGCCTCAAAACAAATTACAAAAGTCATTTGGGAAACAGGCCCCCACAACCCTGTTAGGGTGGATGGGCCACCCCAGAAAAATGGGATTGAGAAGCTATTATTGGGCCTCCTCTGTATTTGGAAAATGCTTGGCCAGCTGGGCTGGTCTGCAAACATTTTCATTTCTCTCATTTGGGATGGTAAGGCCCACTGGGGCAGTTGCCTGTGCTGAGGCCTTGTAGGGGCCGCTTTCTCTTGATTTTGGCCTGTTTTAGGGGGCAGGGAGACTTCAAATTGAGTCCCCCCACCCCAGATGATTGCCATGTCCTCAGGGCAGCCTCTGAAACCAACCTGGTTGTGGTGGTGGGGGGGAAGATTGATTCCCCCTTATCCCTTCACCTCCATTGCAGCAAGGAAGTGGAAGCAACAGCCAGGACAGTTTAAACAAGGCAAATGGCAGGTAGAGGGGACCTGATCAACTCCCCACCACAGAGGAAACAAGGGACTGGGTGGGTTTCATTGAAGAAACTGGTAGTAGGGGGGGGGGGCTGACCATCCCTCCCACCTACAGGGGTCATTATTTTAACAAGGCAGATTTTTTTGAGGTTAAAACTGCTGAAATGATGTATCACCACAGTGCAGAGGCTGTGCAGTTGAACCTATACAAGTAATACCAAACAGCCCTGGAAGCCACAAGCTACTGTAGGCTAGTTGGTAAAGGCAGCACTCTAGTATGTGTCTCAGTCTATCTGAGGTCATGGGTTTGACTCCCAAAAGACACATCTTCATTTTCACAGTCTCAACAGACTTGAACACCCCCATTCCTGTTTTCAACAATACTGTCCTGGGGGAATCAACCCCCAGGGTCCTGGTGGGGGATTTGACCACTCCCATCCAGGAAAAAATGAAAAAGGGGTGGGGGGCTGTCACCCATTTTGTGGCTGCCACCTTGTGATGAGATTTTCTGGACCAGGGGGAGCCTGGGCTCAGTGCAGTCATTTTTGAGTAACAGGCCAGGGTGAAAATTGCACCCAGGCTGTATTAAAGGGGGCTGGTTGACTAAAACTAGCCTGGTAAATTTTAAGAGATGATTACCCCAGCCTTCAAAGGGAAGAAAGGAAGAGATTGAAAAGCAAAGAGGCTGTTTCAGCCTCTTGCAGGTGGATACACCCCCACCAGACTGGAAGGGTACAGTCAGGATGGGCAGGATCAAATCCCAAGTGGGCTCTTTGAGGCCAAACCAAGAAACAAGAGATATTTTGGGGAGAAAATTTTGCCCTTTCTATTGTTTTATCATTGAACCACAAGATTTCAGCCTTCTAATATATCAGAGAAATCTGACAAAGTACCACAAAAATATGAATAATATAAAAAAATTAAGATAAAAAAAGAAACAAAAGTCACGTAATTAGTGAGAAAAACTTAAATATTATTCCAGGAACAGATTTTCCACCTATAATTAGGTAGGGTCACCCAGTGGAACCACCCACAAAATCCTACTCCTTGGCCCCTTAAAAATGGGCCAAAATATCCACAACAAAAGATTGATTCACTTTTTGTACATTTAAATATAACACATCATACATCTAGTATATGTTACATGGAAAAAATGAATTCAGAAATGAATCTGTTTTATATTTTAGGAGTTATGGGTATATTTGTGTTTTGCCCAAATTCATGCATGCAGCCATGCATTTCTCAAAAGACCTGAGACATGCACACATCTCTGTCTGCAGGAATTCTTACGCACCACCCCATCAAAGGCTCTTCCATGGCCAGTAACCTTACCAGCAGATGCACCCCCAGCTTTCAGAGCCAAAATAATCACAAAAAAACCTGTCAGAAGGACTTAAACATGCATGGTAAAGGCATGCATATTACACATGCCAATCCATCTACAATGTCTTTAAACCACAGAAAAGGAAAAAAAGGCAGGAAAAGTAAAGGAAAAACCTCCAAAAATAAGGGTTGACAAATTTGACCAAAAATACAAAAATGGCCAAAAGAAACATTCACAGGCTTCTCAAGCCCAAACCAGTGACACCTATTTTGACTACAAAAAATTGACATGTTCATAAAATTAAGGTTTATCAAATAGAATTTCACTAAAATTCACACATATACCAATAAAACCATTTGATAAAAATTATACATGGTTGGCAGGCTCTTTTACCCTTCCAGGATCACACAATTAACATTAAAAATGAAATGTTTATTGAAATCTGAAAAGGCAATCCAGCCTACACCACCAAAAGCAACATGTGATCTATGCATGAATGCCCTTCTGGCCCCAGGAAACAGTTGCTTCCCCTCCATCTACCCTGATAAACCTCATGGTAACCTCTGATAAACTGAAAAGGGATAAATACAGACTTCTTTTTGGGTTATTTATCCCCAATATATAAATTAATATACTCACAGAAACTTTTCGACACAAGAACAAGGTCCTTATTAAGGATAAATAAGCGATTATGGATTTATTATGAACTTTATATTGAACATTCCTTCCTTATTACTCATTTTCTGCATGCTGGCAAGTCCTCAAAAAAAAGGATAATAGGCTCACTAACTACCCTCAAATTCAGTTGCTTCAGGTAACTAGGCTTTTAAAATCAACCAAGTAATTTAACCACCTCTGCTCTGGTTGGTTTGCTACCCAAGTCAATCCATAAAACCTATTTTTATGGATAATATTCCCCTCTGTAATTTTTTACATATTTCCCAAATTGCCGCATGCAAAGATTCAAATTTTAATCCCCTGAAGAGAGGTTTTCAAGGTCTCCAGCCCCTTACTTTTGACCCTTTTTTTGCTCAATTAATAAATTATTAATTAATTAAGCCAATCTTAAAACAAATCAAACCACCTCCTTCCATTTGCTTTCTCAAAATACTAACGTATCATAGCTGAATTACCTTGAATAATATATATTTTTTTTTTTACTTTTTTGACTTTAGTAGCTAAAGGATTGCAAGGTTCCTGGAATCTGGTAGGCCCACACAAGATGCCAATCCTTTTTAATTAAGGAGGTGTCCTCCCTTCTGTTTTACCATCATACCTTTAAATTTATCCCGTCAATAATCCAAAATATTGCCCCATTGTGAGAGCCCATTAGCCTTATCAAGACACAAGTGTGAAGAATTTCATTTGCTTTAATTACTGCTTCTCTTGCAAACAAGCCTAACCTTTGGCCAAATTATTCACATTTGATGGGTTATTTTTGATTATCATATTAAATGAAAGGTGGAAGTTCATCAGCCATTTGTTTTGGAAGAAAAATATTGATATTCATGAAATGATTCTGGGAGAGAGGTTTCAATTTTGTCAGCCAGCTACTATTGCAGAGCCAGCTCAAAAAATTACAAAAAATATTCTTAAAATAAGAAGAAATTATAAAATCAATTGAATATTGTGAAATTCAAAATATTATGGCAGAAATGGATTCCCTAGGTAGGGTCACCCACTAAAACTACCATTGAAATCCAAATCCTTAAGCCCAAAATTGAATTTGGCAAAATAACCACAACACAAAGTCAGCACTTTTTGGCCCTTCTAATATTTGATGTGAAACATCAAATATATATTACCAGACCAAAATTCTGTGAGGCCATAATTTTTGTGCATAGTTTAAGAGTTATGGAAATATTGTGTTTTATTCAAATTACCACAAACATCCATGCACAACATTTACAGGCCTGAGACACACAGGCAAACATGTCTATCAGATTGCTGCACAAAAATGCACCATATCAATGCCACAGCCAGTAACAAGGCCAAGAGAATTTGCCCCAGGACAAAAATTCCATGGCATAAAATCTGGAATACATATATAATACTCCCACATAGCAAAGGATCTCTTAAAATCAGAAAAGAGTTTGTAGTGTGCCAAAATGGTTTGTGTGAATAATTCATCCCATTTAATGATACCCTTTTTCTCTATAGTATAAATGTTTTACAAAGAAAAGGAAGACAATCAATAGTAGGTGGAGATTTTAATAATAAAATCCAGATTTTCACCAAACAGAAACAAGGGCCTAACCTGAAATATGAAAGACACCTGGATGAATCCAATCAGGAATACTTCTAACAAGAAGCTTTGAAATCCCAGATTATATTTGAGCAGAAAAGAGAAATCATGACTGATTTTTTTGAGAACCAAAATGATTTAATTACAAAAGATAACCCCATTGGAAATATTAAAGGACATAAAAAAAGCTTAACTTTGACCACTAAACCTCCTTATTCCCTTGAAATTAGGAGATCTGATTATCCCCCTAGCTGCAAATATGTGATGAATCTAGAAAAAGAAATACAAGAGCTTATGGACCTATTTATATTGAGTAAATTAGAAAATAATGAACAATTTGATATCAGTAATGCTGTCATTATATCTTGAAATAATGAAAAATCAAGGATGGTTGGAGATTTCAGAATTCTCAACCACTACAATCAAGAAAACAATTGTCCCATACCCAAGATTGAACACTCTCTACACAATATATCCAACGCTAAGGATATAAAAACTATGGATAATCTAAAAGGGTTCCACCAAATAACCATCATCCCTTAAAGAAGGAATTTCATGAGAGTGATATGTCACATGGGAATATAAGAATACCTTAAGATGCCCTTTGGGATATAGAATTTCCCTTTCCACTTCCAAAGGATGACGGAAACTGTACTAGGAAAATTAATTAGACAAGGATGGATTATGGTCTTCCTAGATGATGTTATCCTACATTCTGATTGCTGGGAAACTCAAATGGACAAATTGAGACTATTAATTAAATCCATAGCTGCTATAGGACTAACAATTTCTATGAAACAGTGAAAATTTGGATATGGGGAGCTGAAAGCCTTAGGAAATATATCCTCTTGAATAAAACTAGCAGCTGAACAGAGAAAAATGGATGCAGTGCTGAATAGAACCATACATAAAAAAAAGGGTGATGATAAATTCATGACTCCAGTAGTGTGGGAGTTGTGTAGGGCCCTGCACAGCTCAAATGAGCTGTGGGGGCCCATAGAAGACTACAATGGGCTTTTCCAAACATGCAAAAACCCCGGGGGGTTGTATAGGAGCCATTTACCCCCCAAACACGGAGATTTGTAGCCGTGTAACCCCATTCATGGTCCAAAACCGCCGTGTTTGGGGGCGCGCGACCCCCTGGAAGTTGTGCCTGAATTTTGTGCACCCCCTGGACCACACTTGGGTTCCCTCAACCCAAATTTGGGATCAACGCATACTTTGTGGGACTTTTGTTCCACACCTGGTGATTCCAAAGTGACTGTAAAGTGAAACAAAAGTGAAAGTAAAGTGAAAATTGAAATAATATAAAAACCTGCAAACAATTCTTTCTCAACTCAAAAGTGAGAAAACTTTGTTTGTTCAATTGAAAGTTGGATTGAATACTGAAGTATACCATTGCATTTTTTTTCATGGGAACAGTGGAAAGCCCTCCTTCTTCTGAGATGGATGCGTGGAAGTTCTACATTGATAGTGCCATCAACAAAGCTTTGGAAAAAGAAAAAAAGGATTTGTCTAATAAAAAATTGGAAGCCCCAATTTCATCCTCATCAAGGGTGACAATGAGGGAACAAAATTTTTCAAAGTGGGATTCAACCTCTGGTTCTGAGTAAAATTTTATGTTACAGAGGTCTTTGTTGGATTGAATTTGATTCAAACTAACTTATGGGGTGCCTGTAACTATGAAACTACAAAAACTAACCATTTAATTGGTGCCAGATCGACCTGAATCAACTCCTGTGAGAACTTTTCCTACTAGGGAAGAGGCCCAAAAATATTGTCAAACATGGGCTATGAAGCATGGTTATGCTCTGAAGGTTTTTAACTCAAAGAAAGATAAATATGTGGATTTGGCCTATGATTGCCATGGTTCCTATTTGGGACAAATTTTTACCAAATGGTCTATAAAATCTCACACAAGGAAGGTTGGGTGCAAGTTTTTAATCTGTGCAAGTTGCACAAAGGCAGACCCCTTGTGACAACTCTCCTACAAATAAACCCAACATAACCATCAACCATCCAAACATCACTCTGTGCATCCTCAACTGAGGAGAATCTTGGACGTGGCCTTAGACAATCTAATAGAAGGCATGAATGATGTGCTCAATACATTGCAGCTTAAGAAGAAATTGAGAAAGATTGATGGAGGGGATTATGTTGATGACCAAACAATCTATAACACTAAGAGGAAGGTAAAACCTGCAGAACTAAAGGGGAAAAGTGTTATGGAGGTATTCTATGAACAGCTTGAAGAAAAAAGTTGGATTCACTGGTCAAAGTTCAGTGGAGAGGGTCACTTGAAGGTCCTTTGATTAGCAAATCCTGAGGAAGTAAAGCTTTCAAAACAATTCAATCATATTGCTATGTTGGATTGTACTTAGTAGAAAAATAAGTACAAAACCCTGCTATTGCATGTTGTAGGAATGACAGCCAATTGGAAAACTTTCACAAAAGCTTTTGTTTTTATAACAAAAGAAACGTTTGAGTTCTACAGTTGGTCTGTAAATGCATGAAAGGAGTTGGCTTATGATTCTGACAGACTTCCAAAAGACTTTGTGACGGACCATGAAGAAGCTCTGATTTGTACTATTGAATCTGGTTTCCCCGAGTCATCAAGACAATGTTGCATTTCAAATTTATCTAAAAAAATACAAGCAAACTGTAAAGGGCACTTTGTTCATGAAGTTGAAGGATGGAAAAGCTTTATGACTCTGTGGGAAAAGTATGGGGTCTCAAAGACCAAGGAGGAGGCGGAGGTCAATGATGCAGAACTCAGAGTAAGTCCAAATCACTGCTTCTTATTCAACCTAGTTTTGGGTTCTGAACTTTTGACTTGTATGGTGTTTCTTGAAAGACTATGAAGATATACTCAATTATATGGAAAATGAAATTTTCCCCATCAAAGAGACGTTTGTAACAGCGTGGACTTGTATCAACCCAGATTTTGGAAACAAAACAAAATGTTGGGTTGATGGGGCCCATGTATCTCAAACAATTCATTGAAAACTCTTTGGGAAACATGTTGGATGCTTGGAAAAGCCTTGACAGAAAAGTTTTGAATCAAATTAAATCAGTTCATTCATCACTTTATAACACTCAAATTAAGTTAGGGACAGTTCTTTCACCTGAACTGTTGCCATTGGGTTACAAATTTTCTTTAGAGGCAATTCAGCTTATTAGGGAACAATTCAAGAAGTTCAAATGTGATCATGATGGCCAAGTGTGCACCAATTCATATTCCAAGACCATGGATTTTACCTTTTCCCACCAAATAGGTGACCTTCTAGCATTCAGGGGATCTGTGGTACCCAAAGATGTTCATCCTCAGTGGAGTTTGAACTATGACCCTTGCAGTTCTATTTATGTAAGTTGGCTTAAGTTGGATTTTTCAAATCACTATGTGATTAATGCTGTTTGATTAATGATTCCTAATACACTTATGGCTGATCCTTTTGAATTTTTCAAGTGCAATGTCAAAAAAATGCTAAGCATTCCTCAGTTACTTGAAAAGGTGAATGAAATAATCTTGGAAGCTCTGGATCATGAGCAAAGCGGCCTATTGAACTATAGCATTTGGAAGCTTACAACATATTGATAAAAGCCAAGAATTGAACCTAAAGTCTTGAAATCAAGTAGGGGCCGGCTGAAATTGACAGATATGGGACAAAAACCATCTTGGTTTGAGCATGTTGAAAAAAAACTCAAGGGGAAAAAAGTACTAGAAGGTCTCCAAATAAGAAAAGACAAAAGATTGTAATTCTTTTCTTTTGAGATATGTTCATTTTTTTGGTTTAATGAACTTAGTTACTAACTAATGATGAATTGTTAGTCAAACTTGGAAGAATCTGAATCTGAATTTCATAGTTCAGAGGAAGAGACTGAAAGTGAATTG
Source organism: Puccinia polysora (assembly GCA_025617555.3). Lineage (NCBI taxonomy): Eukaryota > Fungi > Basidiomycota > Pucciniomycetes > Pucciniales > Pucciniaceae > Puccinia > Puccinia polysora. Next base: position 29,338,325 of record CM062618.1, read on the forward strand.
GGATCACTTAATTTGGAATCAGAATCCTCTGCAGAGGTAGACAACATGCAGCAAAGCTCAACAAAAAGCTCATGTTTGGTGAGTATTCATTTGAATGATGTTATTAAATTTATGAATGCTAAGTTAGTTTTGATGATGGCAACCAAAAGTGAAATACCTAAATAAAATAACCAAGAAATTCCATAAGTTCTTGGAGGAGGTTTTGGATCCAATTGGAGATGGCAATTGCGGATTTGGAATCATTGCTAAACCTCTTGGTTATGAAGAACATGGTTGGTTTAAAGTGAGAAAAGAAATGATAAAAACATTGGAGAACAATAAAGCACGCTACATTAAGATGCTTGGTGGTGCAAAGGAGGTTGAAAAGATTAAAAAAAGACTTGATGTTGAAGAAATCAATGAAAAGATTTCCTCCTCAAAATGGCTTGCTAAATTAGATATGGGTCAAATCATAGCAGACTCATATTCCAGACCTATATGTTTCATTTCATTGGAGTCATTTGATACTTATACTCCAATGAAAAATGGTGTTACTGATAAATCATCTCCAATGTTCAATTCCTTTGTAAACAATAACATCTGGGTTCTATTATTGTTTGAGGGAGAAATGATTCCAATCCCACCCATTGTAGCAAAACCACGTTCCTTGATTTCTAAAAAAGCCTCAGGTTGGCTTTATAATCTCAAAGATTAACTGCAAATGTATTCTTGATTATAGAGATTATAGACTTTGACTTCATTTGATCATTGGGTTTCATATAAATTGTAATTCTAATGCAGCCAACAAGTTCTATTTATATAAAGGATTATCACATTTTGAACATTGCTATGTTGAGTGTTTTGAGTAAACCTCATTATATTGAGTTTTTTGAATGAGAGTTTAATTGTAAGTCAGTTCAACTTGTATTTGGCTGATTCCATCATAGGGAGTATTAAACTCCTTATGATGGTATCATCTTAACAAAAGTTGAACTTGTTTTTTTCTTTTGTGCTTTTAGTTTAGGGCTAGTCCAGTTACTTGTCTTTTTTTTGGTTTTTTTTATTTAGGGCTAGTCCAGTTTCTTGTCTTTTTTTTGGTATTTTTAATTTAGGGCTAGTCCAGTTATTTGTGATTTTTTTGGTGTTTCCAGTTTAGGGCTAGTCCAGTTACTTGTGTTTTTTTGGGTCTTTTTAATTTAGGGCTAGTCCATTGGATTGTCCCAGTTTCATTTGGTTTTTATTTATTTATTTATATTTATTTTTATTTTTGACAAAAAAATCAACATTATTTGATTTCTTTGATTTTTTGGTTGATTCCTGTTTTTTGGAAGGTTTCTTTGATTCATGGCTTATGTTAGTGTCCTTTCATTCCAATTTTTTTGGCTCACTGCGGTCCGGTGGAATGTTGGATGCCACACAACTACATTTGAGCCATGTACAACTCCACACGACTTGAATGTAGTGTGTGGAATCCAACATGTCATCTGACCAGGCTGGGTGGGCCATGCAACTCTTTGAGCCGTGAATTTAACATTACCCCCCCAAAAAAATAAAATAAGGGCAATGTTAAATTCACAGCTACAGAGCCATGTACACGGCTCAATGGGCTGTTTGGAACCCTACACAAATCAAATGAGCTGTGTGGCATTCTACACGACTCAAATGAGCCGTGTGGCATGCTACACGACTCAAATGAGCCGTGTGGCATGCTACACGACTCAAATGAGCCGTGTGGCATGCTACACGACTCAAATGAGCCGTGTGGCATGCTACACGACTCAAATGAGCCGTGTGGCATGCTACACGACTCAAATGAGCCGTGTGGCATGCTACACGACTCAAATAAGTCGTGTGGCATACTACAAGACTCAAATGAGCCGTGTGGCATGCTAAACAACTCAAATGAGCCGTGTGGGATGCTACACGACTCAAATGAGCGGTGTGGCATGCTACATGGCTCAAATGGGCCGTGTGGCTTGCTACAAGGCTCAAATGGGCTGTGTGGCATGCTACACGGCTCAAATGTTTTGTGTTGCATGCTACACATCCCATTTGAGTTGTACAGCACTCTAAAAAACTAAAATAAACTTGTGTAGCCTCCACTAAATCATGAATAATAAATAATAAATAATAAATAATAAATAATAAATTATAAATTATAAACTATAAATTATAGATTATATATAATAAATTATATCTAATAAATAATAAATAATAAATAATAAATCAAAAATTAAAAATAAAAAATAAAAAATAAAAATTAAAAAATATAAATAATAAACAATCAATAATAAATAATAATAAATAATAAATTATATAGAATAAACAATAAATAATAAATTATAAATTATATGGAGTAGTGTAGGGGCCCTACACAACTCCCACAGGCCGTGTGGGGCCATGTACATGGCTATCACACGCCTGGAGCCTTGTACACGGCTCCCACATGGCTGGAGCCGTGAATTTAAAATCACCCATAAAATAAAAAAATAAGAAAAATAAGAAAGATAAAAAAATAAAAAAAAAATAAAAAAATAAAAAAACAAAAAAAGGGTAATGTTAAATTCACGGCTCATTGATCCATGCACATGGTTTAAATGGGGCCATGTGGCACACCACAAAGTCCAATTCAAGCCGTGTAAAACCCTCCACGGCTCAAGGAGTGGTGTGGCCCACCCAGCCCGGTCTGCCGCCATGTGGACTTCCACACGACTAAATTCAAGCCATGTGGAGTTGTACATGGCTCAAGTTTAGTTGTGTGGCATCCCAAAGGGCACCAGACCAAAATGAGAAAAAAAAAAGGAAAAGGAATGAAAGGGTACTAACACAACTGATAAACTAAATAAACCTTCCAAAAAAACAGAAATCAACCAAAAAATTGAAGAATTTTCATTTTTTGGTTAAAAAAAAACAAAAAAATAAAAAAATAAATCCAAAAAAAAACTGGTACTATCCAAAGGACTAGCCCTAAAGTAAAAATCCCCAAAAAAACACAAGTAACTGGACTAGCCCTAAAGTAAAAACACCAAAAAAGACAAGGCACTTGACAAGCCCTAAAGTAAAAACACAAAAAAAAAAACTAACTTGACAAGCCCTCAAGTAATTTCAACTTGACTATCCCTAAAGTAAAAGGGCCGAAAAATTAAAGAAGTCTTTTGACAAGCCCTAAAGTAAAAGTGCACAAAAAAATACAAGTCTTTTGACCAGCCCTAAATTAAAAGCAGCAGAAAAAAAAGTTCAACTTGTGTTAAGCTGATCCCATCCCAAGCTTAACAAAGTTAAGCTTGTGATGGAGTCAGCCCAACACAAGTTGAACTGGCTTACCATTAAAATCTCATTCAGGACACTTAATATAATGATTTTAACTCAAAAAACTCAACATAATGAAGTTCAAAATGTGATAACCCTTTATATTAATAGAACTTGTTAGCTGCATTAGAATTACAATTTATATGAAACCAAATGAGGAAATGAAGTCAAAGTCTATAATCTATATAATCTAGAATAAATTTTCAGTTGATCTTTGAGATGATCAACCCAACCAGAGGCTTCTTTAGAAATCAAGGAAGGGGGTTTTGCTACAATGGGTGGGATTGGAATCATTTCTACCTCAAGTAATAATAGAAGCCAGTGGCTATTGTTTACAAAGGAAATGAAAATTAGATCTGATTGATCAGTAACACCATTTTTAATTGGAGTAAAAGTTTCATTGGACTCCAATGAAATGAAACATATAGGTTTG